>JAGIQG010000006.1:593789-669453 GCA_024679065.1 Sphyrna mokarran
AGTAGTTGTGTCATGGAATTTAGTGGAGTTTGATAAGGAGTCCCCAATGCAAGGCTTCTGGAGAAGGTGAAGCATGGGATCCGAGGGCTGTGGCTCGTGGATCAGAACTGGCTTGCCGCAGAAGGCAAGAGGGTTGTGGATGGTTCTTGTTCTGCATGGAGGTTGGTACCAGTGGAGTGCCCAGGGATCTGTCTGGGACCCACCTGCTATTTGTCATTTTTCATAAATGACCTGGATGACATGAACATTACAGCGCAGTACAGGCCCTTCGGCCCTCGATGTTGCGCCGGCCAGTTGACCTCTAAACCAACATCCAATATCATCCTATCCCTAGCCTCCGAACATTTGAATGCCCCCAAAGTAAGGCTAGTCCACAACTGCTGCAGGCAGGGCCATTCCACGCCCTCGACCACCCTCTGTGTGAAGAACCTGCCCTCTGACATCCGTCGGATACTACCACCTCTTAATTTAAAGTTTATGTCCCCTCGTGTTGGTCATCACCATCCAGGAAAAGGCTCTCACTATCCACATTCCCAATCCATTGATCAACTGATATGCCTCAATTAGACACCCCGCGTAACCTTCTTCTCTCTCATGAAAATACCCTCAGATCCCTCAACCTTTCCTCGTAAGGCCTTCCCACCATACCAGGCAACATCCTGGTAAACCTCCTCTGCACCCGTTCCAATGCTTCCACATCTTTCTTATAATGCGGCGACAAGAACTGTACGCAATACTCCTCCAGTGCGGCCGCACCAGAGTTTTATACAGTTAGAACATAGAACATTACAGCACAGAACAGGCCCTTCGGCCTTCGATGTTGTGCCGACCAAAATAAAAAGCAATGCCCCTCCAAACTAAACCATTCCCTTCTCTTCCATATACTTATCATTAACCTCTTAAACGCCACCAAACTTGGCGCATCTACAACAGCTGCAGGCAGGGCATTCCACTCCCTAATCACTCTTTGAGTAAAGAACCTACCTCTGATATCCGTCCTATAACTCATACCCCTTAATTTAAAGCTGTGTCCCCTCGTGCTAGCTTTCTCCATCCTAGGAAAAAGGCTATCACTGTCCACCCTATCTAAACCTCTAATCATCTTATATGCTTCAATAAGATCCCCTCTTAGCCGCCTCCTTTCTAACGAAAACAACCTCAAATCCCTCAGCCTCTCCTCATAAGACCTGCCCTCCATACCAGGCAACATCCTGGTAAACCTCCTCTGTACCCTCTCCAATGCCTCCACATCTTTCTTATAATGTGGGGACCAGAACTGCACACAATACTCCAAGTGCGGCCGCACTAGAGTTTTGTACAGTTGCAACATGATGCTGCGGCTCCTAAATTCAATCCCCTACCAATAAAAAGCTAAGACTCCATATGCCTTCTTAACACTTTATCCACTTGACTGCCTACTTTCAGGGATCTATTGACACATACACCAAGATCCTTCTGTTCCTCAACACTATTAAGAGCCCTACCATTAGCCCTATACTCTACACATTTATTGTTCCTGCCAAAGTGCATTACCTCACACTTTTCCACATTAAACTCCATTTGCCACCTCTCGGCCCAGCTCTGCAACTTGTCCAAGTCACTCTGTAAACTATAACACCCCTCTTCACTATCTACCACTCCACCGACTTTAGTATCATCTGCAAATTTACTGATCCATCCCTCAATACCCTCATCCAGATCATTTATAAAAATTACAAACAGCAGGGGCCCCAAAACAGACCCCTGAGGCACACCACTCGTCACCGAACTCCACGATGAATATCTCCCATCAACCACCACCCTCTGTCTTCTATCTGCCAGCCAATTCCTAATCCAATTAGCTAAATCACCCTCTATTCCACACATCTTCATTTTCTGTAGAAGTCTACCATGGGCCACCTTATCAAACGCCTTACTAAAGTCCATATATACTACATCAACCGCCTTACCCCCATCCACCTCTCTGGTCACTTTCTCAAAAAACTCAATGAGGTTAGTAAGGCATGACCTACCCTTCACGAAACCATGCTGACTATCCCCAATCAATTCATTTCTCTCTAAATAACTATAAATCCTATCCCTAATAATTCTCTCCAATACCTTGCCCACAACAGAAGTAAGACTCACTGGCCTATAATTCCCTGGAAGGTCTCTCTTCCCCTTCTTAAACAATGGGACCACATTCGCTATCCTCCAGTCCTCCGGAACCACACCCGTAACCAACGAGGACCTGAAGATCAGAGCCAGAGGCTCTGCAATCTCCTCTCTTGCCTCCCAGAGAATCCTAGGGTAAATCCCGTCCGGCCCAGGGGACTTATCCAACTTCAAACCCTCGAGAATTTCTAACACATCCTCCCTATCTACTACAATACTTCCCAATTTGCAACCCTGTACCTCAGTGCTCTCCATAGCTACATTTCCAGCACTCTGCGTGAATACCGAAGAGAAATATTTATTCAGTGCCTCACCAATCTCTTCAGGCTCCACGCACAACTTCCCACTGCTGTCTATGACTGGCCCTAATCTTGCCCTAACCAATCTTCTATTCTTAACATATCGAAAGAAAGCTTTAGGATTCTCCTTAATCCTATCAGCCAACATCTTCTCGTGTCCCCTCTTAGCTCTCCTCAATTCACTTTTTACCTCCTTCCTGGCTAATCTATAGCTATCCATTGCACTAACTGAGCCTTCAAGCCTCATCCTGACATAAGCCTCCTTTTTCTTCTTAACCAGCAAATCAACTTTTTTCGTACACCAAGGCTCTCTTACTCGACCATTTCCTCCCTGCCTGACAGGGACATACTTATCAAGGACTCGCAGCAGCTGCTCCTTGAATAAGCACCACATTCCAGATGTTCCCAGTCCCTGTAGTTTCCTAGTCCAATCTATGCACCCTAATTCTCTCCTGATGGCCTCATAATTACCCTTCCCCCAGCTATAACTACTGCCCCCAGCTTCATGCCTATCCCTATCCATCACTAAGGTGAACGTAACCGAATTGTGGTCACTATCACCAAAATGTTCACTAACTTCCAAGCCTAACACCTGGTCTGGCTCATTGCCCAGCACCAAATCCAATGTAGCCTCACCTCTAGTTGGCCTATCTACATACTGAGTCAAAAAACCTTCCTGCACACTCTGTACGAAAACTGACCCCTCTAACGAGCTAGAGCTATAGCTATTCCAATCAATATTAGCAAAGTTAAAGTCCCCCATCACAATTACCCTACTACTTTCACTCCTAATCAGAATTGACTTTGCAATCCTTTCCTCAACCTCTCTAGAACTATTAGGAGGTCTGTAAAAGACTCCCAACAGGGTGACCTCTCCTCTCCTGTTTCTAATCTCAGCCCATACTACCTCAACAGACAAGTCCTCATCAAACTTCTTTTCTATCACCGTGATACAGTCTTTGACCAATAATGCCACTCCTCCCCCCCTTCTACCTCCTTCTCTACTCCGACTAAAGCATTTGTACCCCGGAACCTGCAACATCCATTCCTGTCCCTGCTCTACCCAAGTCTCTGAAATGGCCACAACATCGAAGTTCCAGGTACTGGTCCAAGCTGCAAGTTCCTCCCCCTTATTGCGAATACTCCTTGCATTAAAGTATACGCATTTCAAACCATGCCCCACCCCACCCGTACGCCGCTGTGTTTTACAACTCTCTTCTATAACCCCCTTACTCTCATCCCTCTCAGCACCCCAACTACTTAGGATCCCACCCCCCCCCCGAATCAGTTTAAAGCCCCCATCATAGCCTTAGCAAATTTTCCCCCCAAGATATTAGTCCCCCTCTGGTTCAGGTGTAGACCATCTCTCTTGAAGAGGTCCCACCTATCCCAGAATGAGTCCCAATTGTTAAGGAACCTGAACCCCTCCCTCCTGCACCATCCACGCAGCCATGAGTTCAAACTTTCCCTTTCTCTGTTCTTCTCTAAACTATCCCTTGGCACAGGCAAGAGTCCAGAGATAACCACTCTGCCTGTTATGGACCTAAGCTTCCACCCTAACTCCATAAATTTCTGTTTAATATCCCCTTCCCTTGTCCTACCTACATCATGTGTCCCCACATGAACTATGACTTGGGGCTGACTCCCCTCACCCTTAAGAATCTTAAAAACCCGATCTGCGACATCCTGGACCCCAGCCCCTGGGAGGCAACACACCAGCCCTGAGTCCCGTTTATTACTATTTACCCTCCTATCTGTCCCTCTAACTATGGAGTCTCCTATAACTAGGCCTAATCTCTTATTCCCCCCACCCACCTGAGCATTCTCAGCAGGCTCACCCCCAGAGACCTGCTCCCTTTGGTCAGCTCCAGTTGATTCTTCCTCAACTGTAGCCTCCAAGACAGAAAATTTATTTTGGAGGGGAACAGCCCCAGGGGATTGTCTCCCCGATTGCTTCTTACCCCTCCTCCTAATAGTTACCCAATTATCACTTATAGGAGTTACAATCTCTTTGTTACTCCTGCCTATATCCTCCTCAACCTCTCGAATTACCCTGAGTTCCTCTAATTCCAGCTCCAGCTCCTTAACACGATCCTCAAGGAGCTGCAAATGTGCACACTTCCTGCAGGTGTAATCAGCAGGAACACTACTGGTGTCCCTCACCTCATACATACCGCAGGAGGTGCAACGTACTACCTGCACTGCCATCCCTGATACTTTAATTTCCAGGAGAGAAAAGAAAACTTCTCACACACTTTTATTATTAGGTTAGAGGAGGGGGGAGGGTGGGATACTCTACCTGTGTAGAGTATCGGGTTACCTCTCTGGACCAATTTATAGAGTCAGAGAGAAAAACTACAACTACCGGCAGCCTCCTAGTGACGACTTCCGGTTACAAGTTAGTTTAAATAAAAAAACGGCAAAAACTACTCCCGCTCGCTGTTTTAAACAAAGAGAAAAGTTAAAAAACTACTTAACAATCGAACTTCTCGCTCTCCCAAATCGCTGCCTCTCCGTGCTGCTCCAATGGAACAATGAGGCCGATACCCAGAGGTTAGTACTTATATAGCTTAAAAACTACAACTACCGGCAGCCTCCTAGTGACGACTTCCGGTTACAAGTTAGTTCAAATAAAAAACGGCAAAAACTACTCCCACTCGCTGTTTTAAACAAAGAGAAAAGTTAAAAAACTACTTAACAATCGAACTTCTCGCTCTCCCAAATCGCTGCCTCTCCGTGCTGCTCCAATGGAACAATAACATTGTTATTGTTGTAACATAACCTCGCGGATCCTAAATTCAATCCCTCTACCAATAAAAGCCATCACACCGTACGCCTTCTTAACAACTTTATCAACCTGGGTGCCAACTTTCAAAGAGCTATGTACTTGTACCCCAAGATCCCTCTGCTTGACAACGCTATTAAGGGTCCTTCCATTAGCCCTATATTTCATATGCCTGTTATTCCTACCAAAGTGAATCACCTCACACTTATCCGTATTGAATTCCATTTGCCACCTCACGGCCCAGCTCTGCAACCTATCTATGTCCCTCTGCAAACTGTAACATCCATCCTCGCTGTCTACAACTCCCCCCACTTTGGTATCGTCAGCAAATTTACTAATCCAACCCTCTACACCCTCATCTAGGTCATTTATAAAAATGACAAACAGCAGTGGCCCTAAAACAGATCCTTGAGGTACACCACTTGTAACTGCACTCCAGGTTGAATATTTCCCATCAACCACCACCCTCTGTCTTCTATCAGCTAGCCAATTCCTAATCCAAACAGCTAAATCACCTTCAATCCCATGCATCTGCACTTTCTGCAGTAGCCTACCATGGGGAACCTTATCAAACGCTTTGCTAAAATCCATATACACTACATCAACTGCCTTACCCTTATCTACCTCTTTGGTCACCTCCTCAAAAAACTCAATAAGGTTTGTGAGGCACGACCCACCCTTCACAAAACCGTGCTGACTATCCCTAATCAATTTATTTCTCTCTAGATGCTTATAAATCCTATCCCTTATAATTCTTTCCAAGACTTTGCCCACAACAGAAGTCAGGCTCACCAGTCTATAATTTCCAGGATGGTCCCTACTCCCCTTTTTGAACAAAGGGACAACATTTGCCATCCTCCAGTCTTCCGGCACTATACCTGTAGCTAACGACAACATGAAGATCAAAGCCAAAGGCTCTGCAATCTTCTCTCTAGCCTCCCAGAGAATCCTGGGGTAAATCCCATCTGGCCCAGGGGACTTATCAATTTTCATACCCTCAAGATTCGCTAACACCTCCTCCTTATGAACCTCAATCCTGCCCAGTCTACAACCTAGTATCGCAGTATTCTCCCTGAGGAATACTGACAATGAGAAAAAAGACAATGTGGTATTGTCTTTCTCCTGCGTGAATACTGACGAAAAATACTCATTCAGTGTCTCTCCTATCTCTTCAGGCTCCACGCACAACTTCCCACTGCTATCTCTGACTGGCCCTAATCTTGCCGTAACCAATCTTTTATTATTGATATACCTGTAAAAAGCTTTAGGATTCTCCTTAATCCTATCTGCCAAAGTCTTCTCGTGTCCTCTTCTAGCTCTTCTCAACTCCCTCTTTAGCTCCCTCCTGGCTGATTTATAGCTCTCTATTGCCCTAACTGAGCCTTCACATCTCATCGTTATATAAGCCTCCTTCTTCCTCTTCACCAGAAATTCAACTTCCCTAGTACACCATGGTTCCCTCACTCAACCACTTCCTCCCTGCCTGGCAGGTACATGTTCATTAAGGACATGCAGAAGCTTTTCCTTAAATATGCTCCTCATTTCAGATGAGGAAGTGGAGGGATGGGTTAGCAAGTTCGCCGACAATACAAAGATCGGTGGTGTTGTGGATGATCTGGAGGGATGCCAAAAGTTGCAGCGGGACATAGACAGGATGCAAGACTGGTCGGAGAAGTGGCAGATGGACTTCAACGCAGATAAATGTGTAGTGGTCCATTTTGGCAGGAATAATGGGATGAAGGAGTACAATATAAGGGGTAGGAGTCTTAGCTGTGTTGTAGAGCAGAAGGATCTCGGGGTCCGGGTCCATAGGACTCTTAAATCGGCCTCGCAGGTGGAGGAAGTGGTCAAGAAGGCGTACGGTGTACTGGCCTTCATTAATCGAGGAATAGAGTTTAGGAGTCAGGAGGTAATGATGCAGCTCTATAAGACTCTTGTCAGACCCCAGTTGGAGTATTGTGCGCAGTTCTGGTCGCCTCATTATAGGAAGGATGTAGAGGCTATTGAGAGAGTTCAGAGGAGATTTACAAGGATGCTGCCTGGATTGGGAGGCAGGCCTTATGAAGATAGGTTGAGGGAGCTGGGACTCTTCTCACTGGAGAGATGTAGGTTGAGAGGCGACCTGATAGAAGATTTATAAAATGTTGAGAGGAATAGATAGGTGGACTCTCAGAGACTATTTCCCCGAGCTGAAATGGTCACTACGAGAGGACACAGATTTAAGGTGCAGGGAAGCAAATACAAAGGAGATGTCAGGGGTAGGTTTTTCACTCAGAGGGTGGTGAGTGAATGGAACCGACTGCCGTCGGAGGTTGTTGAGGCAAACTCACTGGGGTCTTTTAAGAGACTTCTGGATGAGTATATGGAAAAGAATAGGATAGGGGGTTATAGATAGGTCTGTGGATTGGTAGATGTGATCGGCGCAACTCGTGGGCTGAAGGGCCTGTTTGTGCTGTATTGTTCTATGTTCTATGAGGCAGAAAATGGTTTGGCACAGACAGGAAGGGCTAAAGGCCTGTTTCTGAGCTGTAATTTTCTATGGTTCTATGGGAGATGACTCCAGAACTGTGGGGGCGGGGTGGGGGGGTGTTGGTGTCCAGAACTAAGGGTCATAGTTTGAGGAGAAGGGGTAACCTTTTGGAACTGAGGTGAGGAGAAATTTTTTCACCCAGAGGGCGCTGAATGTGTGGAATTCACTACTACAGAAAGTAGTTGAGACCAAAATGTTGTCTGATTTCAAGATATAATTCTTGGGGATCATTGGGGTGTTGCGGGTAGGGTAGCAGAATCAATATATTGAATTTGAGGATCAGTCATGATCATATTGAATTATGGAGCCCAAACACTGATCCCTACGGTGCCCCGCTAGTGATATAGAACATTACTGCTCAGAAATAGGCCTTTGGTCCTTCCTGTCTGTGCCAAACCATTTTTCCGCCCAGTCCCACTAACCTGCACCTGGACTATATTCTCCCCCTGTACCCCTCTCATCCATGTACCTGTCCAAGTTTTTGTTAAATGTTAAAACTGAGCCCACATTTACTACTTCATCTGGCAGAGCATTCCACTCTCCACCACTCTGTGTGAAGAAGCCCCCCCACCCCCAATATTCCCTTTGAACTTCCCCCTTCACCCTTAACCCATGTCCTCTCGTTTTTTTTCCCTCCCCTAGCCTCATGGGAAAAGCCTGCTTGCATTCACTCTATCTATATCCATCATGATTTTATACACCTCTATTCAATCTCCCATATCCAAATCTGCTGTATATTTGCTGACCCATTAGGGTGCAATGAAACATACATACCAAGTAAATGCTGAATGTTAATCTGATGTTGGGATTCCCTCTGCCTCTGCAGTTATATGGAGAGTTTGCTGATCATTTCCGTCTCTCGGAGTGTAAGCTGGCCATCATCCATTGTGCAGGCCATTCCGACACCATCCTTGTACAAACCCTTTGGCAAGAAATCATTGAGAAAGGTGAGTGATGTATGGAAGTCTAATCATCTTCCTTTCTGTGCCTTACTTTGCTTTTTTCTCTGATTTAATCCATTATTGTTTTTCAGAATTGTGTGACAGTAGGTTGATGAGTTGTATGGATCGGATGCAGACCCTGAGTATGAAACTTGTGTCTCTGGGAAAACTTTATGCTGGGACTCCACGCTATTTCCCACTTGGTATGTATGTTTCATTGCACCCTGGTTGCTTCCCACTGCCACTGACACCACCACCACCACCACCCCCGCCTTCCCTCCCTGCACCCTGCCCTGCCCCCATCCCTCTTTACACAACCCAGACACCTCCTACCACTTGCTGTACCCCAACTTCCCCAGCCTCATCCTCCATCCCTGTCACCACTCCCCCACCCTCTCTGCACCCCAGCTGCCCAACCCCGCAGAGTCTGGCCACCCCCTCCCTCCCTGCACCCTGTCCGCCTCCCCATCCCCATCTCTGTCAGTCACAGTGCAGATGGAGTACATCTCCAGGGAGATTCCTTATCTCCACTCTTCTTCCAGCCTTTTCTTTCCCTACCTCCCCTTTCATTTACCAGCACTACCCACTCTGGCTGCTCCCTACCCACCCCCTTCCCTGCACCCCGGCTGCTCCTCCCTCGCTCTCTGCACCCGGCCATCCCTTCACCTTGGCCAGGGCACCCCCCATCGCTCCTGAACTCCACGCTCCCTTCCCCCTCCCCCGAACCTGCAATCCAGCCACCTCTCCCCGTTTCATAGAACATAGAACATTACAGCGCAGTACAGGCCCTTCGGCCCTCGATGTTGCGCCGGCCAGTGGACCCTCTAACCTAAACTATTCCAATATCATCCATATGCCTATCCACCGAACATTTGAATGCCCCCAAAGTAGGCGAGTCCACAACTGCTGCAGGCAGGGCATTCCACGCCCTCACCACCCTCTGTGTAAAGAACCTGCCTCTGACATCCGTCTTATAACTACCACCTCTTAATTTAAAGTTATGTCCCCTCATGTTGGTCATCACCATCCGAGGAAAAAGGCTCTCACTGTCCACCCTATCCAGGATTTCGTATCCGTGCTGCCCTTCCCCTCCCTGCACCCCGGCCTCTATCTCAGCACACCCTGACCGCAGCCTTTCCCTCCTCCCTCTGTGCACCCCGGCCACACTCCCTGCATCTCGGCAGCCATCCGTGCCGCCCCCACCCCACGTCTCCCTCCCTGCACGCCACCCTAAGGAGATTCCTTATCCCCACTCTCCTTCCAGTCTTTGCTCTCCCTACCTTTCCGTTCATTTACCTGCCCTCACCCCCCCCCCCCCCCCCCCCCTCCTCCTGCACTGCCCATTCTCCCTTCACCCCAGCTGTGGCCCTCCCTTCCCTCGCTGCATCCAAGCTGCACTTGTCCCAGCCCCTGTCATCCTCCTCTCCTGGACCACCGTCCCCCCTCAACTTCCTGGCCCCCCCCCACCTCTCCTGGTCCCCAGCCCCCTCCCGCTCTTTCCCGACTCCTGGCTCCTGTTCTCCCCTCTCCCACACCCCTCTACTGACCCCCTCGTCGTCTCCCCACCTCTATTTCTCCTCCCAGCTCACTGCAGTTTTTTCTCTGCAAACCATGATTTCTGCCTTGTCCATAAGACATAGAAGCAGAATTAGGCCACTTGGCTCATCGAATCTGCTCGATAATTAGAACATAGAACATTACGGCGCAGAACAGGCCCTTCGGCCCTCGATGTTGCGCCGACCAATTAAGTAAAAGCAATGACCCTCTAACCTAAACCATTCCCTTTTCATCCATAAACGTATCTACTAACCTCTTAAACGCCCCCAAACTTGGCGCATCTACAACTGCAGCAGGCAGGGCATTCCATACCCTTACCACCCTCTGGGTAAAGAACCTACCTCTGACATCCGTCCTATAACTACCACCCCTTAATTTAAAGCAATGTCCCCTCGTGCTAGCTTTCTCCATCCTAGGAAAAAGGCTATCACTGTCCACCCTATCTAAACCTCTAATCATCTTATATGTTTCAATAAGGTCTCCTCTTAGCCGCCTTCTTCCTAACGAAAACAACCTCAAATCCCTCAGCTTCTCCTCATAAGACCTTCCCTCCATACCAGGCAATATCCTGGTAAACCTCCTCTGCACCCTCTCCAATGCCTCCACATCTTTCTTATAACGTGGGGACCAGAACTGTACACAATACTCCAAGTGCGGCTGCACTAGAGTTTTGTACAGTCACAACATGACGTTGCGGCTCCGAAATTCAATTCCCCTACCAATAAAAGCCAAGACTCTGTATGCCTTCTTAACAACCTTATCGACTTGATTGCCAACTTTCAGGGATCTATGCACATATACGCCAAGATCCCTCTGTTCATCAACACTATTAAGAGTTCTACCATTAGCCCTATGCTGTACACATTTGTTATTCCTGCCAAAGTGAATTAGCTCACACTTTTCTGCATTGAACTCCATTTGCCACCTCTCGGCCCAGCTCTGCAACTTGTCCAAGTCTCTCTGCAAACTATAACACCCTTCTTCACTATCTACCACTCCTCCGACTTTGGTGTCATCTGCAAATTTACTAATCCATCCTTCAATACCCTCATCCAGATCATTTATAAAAATTACAAACAGCAGGGGCCCCAAAACAGACCCCTGAGGTACACCACTTGTAACCGAACTCCACGATGAATATCTCCCATCAACCACCACCCTCTGTCTTCTATCTGCTAGCCAATTCCTAATCCAATTAGCTAAATCACCCTCAATCCCATACATCTGCATTTTCTGCAGAAGCCTTCCATGGGCCACCTTATCGAACGCCTTACTAAAGTCCACATATACCACATCAACCGCCTTACCCCCATCCACCTCTTTGGTCACTTTTTCAAAAAACTCAATGAGGTTATAGATGTAGATTGTACATGTAGACTGTTGTAGATGCGCCAAGTTTGGTGGCGTTTAAGAGGTTAATTGATAAGTATATGGAAGAGAAGGGAATGGTTTAGTTTGGAGGGGCATTGCTTTTTATTTTGGTCGGCACAACATCGAAGGCCGAAGGGCCTGTTCTGTGCTGTAATGTTCTATGTTCTAAGTTAGTAAGGCACGACCTACCCTTCACAAAACATGCTGACTATCCCCAATCAATTCATTTCTCTCTAAATAACTATAAATCCTATCCCTAATAATTCTCTCCAATACTTTGCCCACAACAGAAGTAAGACTCACTGGCCTATAATTCCCTGGAAGGTCTCTCTTCCCCTTCTTGAACAATGGGACCACATTCGCTATCCTCCAGTCCTCCGGGACCACACCCATAACCAACGACGACCTGAAGATCAGAGCCAGAGGCTCTGCAATCTCCTCTCTTGCCTCCCAGAGAATCCTAGAGGAAATCCCGTCCGGCCCAAGGGACTTATCCAACTTCAAACCCTCAAGAATATCTAGCACATCCTCCCTATCTACTTCAATAAGTAGATATCTACTTCAATACTTTCCAGTTTACAACCCTGTATCCCAGTGTTCTCCACAACTATATTTATGTCTCCCTGCGTGAATACCGAAGAGAAATATTTGTTCAGTGCCTCTCCAATCTCTTCAGGCTCCGCGCATAACTTCCCACTGCTGTCTCTGACTGGACCTAATCTTACCCTGCCAATCTTCTATTCTTAACATATCTCAAGAAAGCTTTAGCATTCTCCTTGATCCTACCAGCCAAAGTCTTCTCGTGTCCTCTTTTAGCTCTTCTCAACTCACTCTTTAGCTCTCTCCTGGCTAATCTATAGCTTTCCAGTGCACTAACTGAGCCTTCAAGCCTCATCCTGACATAAGCCTCCTTTTTCCTCATCTCCATTCTCTTTTGAGACAATTCATGATGAATGTTCCTTTTGACATTCTTCTGTGGCTCACTTGGTTAGATGCAGTTTCACAGTGATGTAAGCAAATATTAGCTGGAAGCAGTTTGCTGAGCTGGAGAATTGAAGGAAGTGACCTGTGTGGGATAGAGTCGTGTGCATATGCATGAGATTGCTCTTGTTCCTTATCTAGAATTTCTGGTCCAGTACCTGGAGCAGCAGTCCTGTGTTCTTAATTGGGACATCGGCTTTGTGACCTTCACCATGCAAGAAATAGGAATTTCTTTACCCAGATTGCTAGAGGTGTATAATCAACTCTTCAAAACACGGGTAAGGGTGAAAAATTGAAGTATTCAGAGCTCTGAGTTGTATGAATGTCTCAGCTTGACTCCTGTCAATGTTATCATGTTACATGTTAACCCCCAATGAGATGAGCTAGTATGTCTGTGTGTGGGTGAGAGTGTGTGGATGGAAGTGGGTGTGTGGGTCATTGAGTAATACTGTGCAAACAACGCCCTTTGGCCCATTGTGTCTGTACGTACAATATCTGCCACTAAAGGCACACTAATCTCATTTTCTTGCACTTGTCTCATTTCGTTGAATGTTATGATATTTCAAATGGTCATTCATATATTTGATTTGATTTATTATTGTCACATGTATTGGTATACAGTAAAAAGTATTGTTTTTTGCTTGCTATACAGACAGATAGTGTTCATAAAGAAGTAAATGAAAAAGTGCAGAATGTAGTGTTAAAGTCATAGCTAGGATGTCGAGAAAACTCAACTTAATGCGAGGTAGGTCCATTCAAAAGTCTTACAGCAATAGGGAAGAGACTGTTCTTGAGTCATAGAACGTAGAACACTACAGCACAAACAGGCCCTTCGGCCCACAAGTTGCGCCAATCATACCCCTACCTATCAGACCTATATATAACTCTCAATCCCACTAAATTCCATGTACTCATCCAGAAATTTCTTAAAAGACCCCAACGAGTTCGCCTCTACCACCACCGACAGCAGCCGATTCCACTCACTCACCACCCTCTGTGTGAAAAACTTACCCCTGACATCTCCTCTGTACTTACCCCCCAGCACTTTAAACCTGTGTCCTTTCATAGTGACCATTTCAGCCCTGGGAAATAGCCTCCAAGAATCCATCCTATCTATTCCTCTCAACAACTTATAAACCTCTATCAGGTCGCCTTCAACCTTCATCTCTCCGGGGAGAAAAGACCTAGCTCCCTCAACCTATCTTCATAAGGCATGCCCCCCAATCCAGGCAACATCCTTGTAAATCTCCTCTGCACCCTTTCAATAGCTTCCACATCCTTCTTGTATTGAGGCGACCAGAACTGCGCACAGTATTCCAAGTGGAGTCTGACAAGGGTCTTACAAAGTTGGAGCATTACCTCCTGACTCCTAAACTCAATCCTTTGATTAATGAAGGCTAGTACACCATACACCTTCTTGACCACATCCTCCATCTGTGAGGCTGATTTAAGAGTTCTATGGACCTGGACCCCAAGATCCTTCTGTTCCTCTACACTGCTAAGACTCCTACCCTTGATATTGTACTCCTTGATCCCATTGGACCTGCCAAAATGGACCACTACACATTTATCCGCATTGAAGTCCATCTGCCACTTCTCCACCCAGTCTTGCCTCTTACCTGTGTCTTGTTGCAAATTCTGACATCCCTCCAGAATATCACAACACCACCAACCTTTTCGTTGGCACACTTATTAACGCATCCCTCCAGTTCCTCATCCAGGTCATTTATGAAAATGACAAACAGCAAGGGTCCCAGAACAGATCCCTGGGGCACTCCACTGGTGACCGACCTCCATGCAGAAAAAGACCCATCCACACCCACTCTCTGCTTTCTGCAGGCAAGCCAGTTC
The DNA here is from genome assembly GCA_024679065.1 of Sphyrna mokarran. Classification (NCBI taxonomy): domain Eukaryota; kingdom Metazoa; phylum Chordata; class Chondrichthyes; order Carcharhiniformes; family Carcharhinidae; genus Sphyrna; species Sphyrna mokarran. Next base: position 608,259 of record JAGIQG010000006.1, read on the forward strand.
TGGATCCACAAGGCAACAGCTCCTTGGATCCCATGTCCTCTCACTTTCTCAAGAAGTCTTGCATGGTGGACCTTATCAAACACCTCGCTGAAGTAAGTACCAACTGAGTCGGTTGGTACATGACCTCAGACTATTGTATCTTCTCCCTGACTGAAGAAGGTTGAAGAGAGAATGTCCGGTGTGCATGAGGTCCTTAATTATGCTGGCTGCAGGAAGCGTAGACAGAGTCATTGGATGGGAAGTTGGTTTGCGAGATGGATTGGGCTACATTCACAATCTTTTGTAGTTCCTTGCAGTCTTGTGCAGAGGAGGAGCCATACCAACCTGTGATTGCACCAGGAAGAATGCTTTCTGTCGTGCATCTACAAAAGTTGGTGAAAGTCATAGTGGACATGCCAGATTTCCTTAGTCTTTTGAGAAAGCAGAGCCATTGGTGGGCTTTCTTAACTATAGTGTCAGCATTGGTAGGGGGGGAGAAGGGGGAGGGAACCAGAACAGGTTGTTGATGATCTGGACACCTGAAAACTTAAAGCTCTTGACTCTTTCTATTTTGTCTATGTCGATGTAGACGGGCATACATTTCCTAAAGTCAATGACAGCCTGCTTCATTTTGTTGGCAGGGAGAGATTATTGTCACTTTACCAGTTTACCAGATTCTCTATCTTGTTCCTGCACTTTGTCTCATCGCTGTTTGAGATCTGACCCACTACGATGATGTTGTCAGCAAGCTTGAAAATAGAGCTGGAACAGAATTTGGCCACACAGTCATCAGCGTATAAGGAGTATAGTAGGGGGTACACGGCCTTGTGGGGCACCAGTGTTGAGGATGATCGTGGAGGAGGCATTGTTGCCTATCTTACCGATTCTGGTCTGAGAGTTAGGAAATTCAGCCGCAGATGGAGGAGCTGAGGCCAGGCCACAGAGTTTGGAGATGAGTATTATAAAAATAATGGTGTTAAAGGCTGCGCTGTAGTCTATGAATAGGGGTCTGACGTAGGTATCCTTGTTATCTAGGTGTTCCAGGGTTGAGTGCAGGGCCAGAAGATAGTGGCTGCTGTTGACCTGTTGCAGTAGTAGGCAAACTGTGGTGGATCCAGGTGGTCCTAAAAGATGGAATTGATTTGTGCTATGACTAGTTTTTCAAAGAATGATGCTTGTCGTCTTAAAGCAGAAAGGGACCTCAGGTTATTGTAAAAGGAGGTTGGAGATGTCTGCAAATACCCCCACTAGCTGATCCATGCAGGAATCTGAGTGTTTGTCAGGGTACCTGTCTGAGCCAGACGCCTTTCGTGGGTTGACCTTCAAGAAAGCTGCTCTGACATCGCAATGTGATTCCAGATACAAGTTCATCCAGGGTGGAAGGCACGTTCTCGCTGACCTCTTGCTCAAAACAAACAAAGAAATCATTGAGCTCATCAGGAAGGGGTGCCTTGGAACTGGCTATTTTACATGTCTTCATCTTGTAGCCTGTTACGTCTTGCAGACCTTGCCGTAGTCAGCAGGGGTCTGTGAGGCTAGCCTGGAATTCTAACTTGGTCCAGTATTGTCTTTTGGCATCTTTGATGGATCCCCTTAGATCGTATCTGGCTTTCTTGTAAATATCAGGTTGCCTGACTTGAACATCTCAGAGCTGGACTTCAGCAAGCAGTGGATATCCTTGTTCATTCATGGTTTCCGGTTGGGGAACACACGGATTTGCTTCTTTGACGTATAGTCTTTTACACACTTACTAATGAAGTCAGTTACTAGAGTGGTTCTTGTTCAGGCTGGTTGCAGAGTTTTTAAATATATTGTTTAAAAATAGTAGGGATAACCCGGGTAATTATAAGCGATGAGTTTGACTTCAGTAGTAGGGAAGTTGTTAGAGAGGATTCTTAGGATGTATACGCATTTAAAATATAGCAATCTGATTAGTGACAGGCAACATGGCTTTGTAAAGGGAGGTCATGCTTTATGAATCTGGTAGAATTTTTTGAGAAAACAAAAACGGTTGACGAAGGGCAAGCTGTGGATGTCGTCTATATGGATTTCAGTAAGGCGTTTGACAAAGTCCCTCATGGCAGGTTGGTGGAAAAGGTTAGGCTTATGGGATACAAGGCTTGATGGATTGAGAACTGGCTTGGCAACAGGAGACACAGGGTAGCAGTGGAAGGGAAGCTGGAGGTCTGTGACTAGTGGTGTGCCACAGGGTTCCATACTGGCACCTCTGTTATTTGTAATATATATAAATGATTTGGAAGTGGGAGTAATTGGTGTGATCAGTAAGTTTGCAGATGACACGAAGATGGCTGGACTTGCCGATAGTGATGAACAGTATCGGACAATACAGCAGGATATAGATAAGCTGATAAATTGGGCAGAGAAATAGCAGATGGAATTTAATCCAGATAAATGTGAGGTGATGCATTTTGGAAGAAATAATGTAGGGGGGACTCATACAATGAATGATAGGCCTATTAAGAGTATAGAAACACAGAGGGACCAAGGTGTGCAAGTTCACAAGTCCTTGAAAGTGGCAGTGGTGGAGAGAATGGTGAAAAGGGCATATGGTGTGCTTGCCTTTATAGGAAGGGGTATAGAGTATAAAAGTTGGCGTCTAATGTTGCAGCTGTATAGAACGTTGGTTCGACCACATTTGGAATACTGCGTCCAGTTCTGGTCGCCGCACTGCCGGAAGGACGTGGAGACTCCGGAGAGAGTGCAGAGGAGGTTTACCAGGATGCTGCCTGGTATGGAAAGTCTGAGTTACGAGGAGAGATTGGGCAAATTGGGGCTGTTCTCCATGAAAAGATGGAGAATGAGGGGAGACCTAATAGAAGTATATAAGATTATGAAAGGTATAGATAGAGTGAACTTTTTCCCAGGCTGAATACAAAAATCACAAGGGGTCATGGGCTTAGGGTGACGGGGGTGAGGTATAATTCAGATGTTAGAGTAATGTTTTTCACACAGGGTTGTGGGGCCTGGAATGCACTGCCAAGTAGGGAGGTGGAGGCAGGTCCCTAGAGTTGTTTAAGGCTTCCCTCGATAGGCACATGAGCAGACTAGAGATGGAGGGATACAAAAGAATGCTCTCGTTAAGGATCAAGAGCCTCAGGACGTTCCTGGGAATCAACAGATTCCTATAGGCTGTCCAACATATTTTATGGCTCACCTGTCTCTTACGTTGGATCTACTAGGGATCTTCCATGAATGTCTGTATAAGTTGTGTATGTTTATTAATGTCTCTTCTTTTACATCCGCAAGTGATTTGGTCCATCTTGTTGGCCAACAAGGGGCATACACGCGGTGGGTCATGCGAGGGCTGCTCTTGAATATTGTTTCGAGAGTTGTCTAGCGCTTCATGTTGTTAGTGTACGCTTAAACTGGATCAATTGACGGGCAACACGACAGCTCAGTGACTATCACTGTTTGCTGTGCAGATACATGGACCTGGGTTGGATCTCTGACTTGGATCGGCATCTGTGGGAGTTTGCACATTCTCCCATTGCTTGCATGGGTTTTCTCCAGATGCTCCAGTTTCCTCCCACACCCTGAAAACATGCTTTTAGGCTGATTGGTGTTAATAAATTGTCCCTAAATTAGACCTTCCTTAATCTGGCATACATATAATTCTGTAAATTTGCACCCCTTTTATTGTGGAGTCCAAGAGGCATAGACAAAAGTTGTAGATAGAAGAAGATTGGAATGAGGCACTCACTGAGTGTCAAAATGGGCGGCGCACGCTTGTAGGGCCAAAGGGCCTGTTTCCTGTGCTATGTTGTTCTTTGTTGTTTGTATTTTTTTAAGTTGTAAAATTTCCACCCTCACTACTTTCCAGATTCCCACCACCCTTTAACTGAAAAGACATTATCTCAAATCCGCTCTGAATCTGCCTCTCATCCTAAAATTCTGCCTTCTCGTATTAACCACTCAACCAAGGGGGACAGCTGTTCCCTATCTACTTTGTCCATACCCCTCATAATCTTCTACACCTCAATCATGTCTCCCCTCAGCCTTCTCTGCTATAGAGAAAACAATAAAAAGTCTCACAACACCAGGTTAAAGTCCAACAGATTTATTTGGTAGCAAAAGCCACTAGCTTTTGAAGCATTGCTCTTCATCAGATGATGTTTAACCTGGTGTTGTGAGATTTCTTACTGTGTTTACCCTCGTCCAATGTCGGCATCGCTATATCATAGAGCAAACAATCCAAGCCTGTCCAGTCTTTCCTTATGGTTCAAATGGCTTCATTCCAGGTAACATCCTGGTGAAACTCCTCCAGTGCAATCACAACCTTCCTATAGTGAGGTGACTAGAGCTGTATACAGTACACCAGCTGTGGCCTAACCAACACTTTGTCCAACTCCAACATTCTCTCCTTGCTCTTATACTCTGTACCATGACTAATAAAAGCAGGTGTCCCACATACCTTCTTAATTCTCTATTCATCTGCTCTGAAACTTTCAGGGATCTATGAATAATTATCCCAAGATCTCTCTGTTCCCTCTGCCCATGTCCTGACATTCCTTAAATTCTTCCTTGCACCACCTTACCCTTATCAAAGTGAAATAGTATCTTCCACTGCTCTGCCTATCTGATCAACCCATCTATATCTTCCTGTAACCTGTGACCATCTTCTTCACTATTAACGACTTTACAATCTTAATGTCATCTGCAAAAAACTACAGCACAAACAGGCCCTTTGGCCCACAAGTTGTGCTGATAATATCCATACCTCCTAGGCTTACCTATAATCCTCAATTCTATTAAGTCCCATGTACTCATCCAGAAGTCTTTTAAAAGACCTTATCGAATTTGCCTCCATCACCTCTGACGGCAGCTGATTCCACTCATCCACCAACTCGATGAGTGAAAAATTTACCCCGATATCTTCTCAGTACCTACTCCCCAGCACCTTAAATCTGTGTCCTCTTGTAGCAACCGTTTCGGCCCTGGGGAAAAAGCCTCTGAGAATCCACCCTATCTATACCTCTCAACATCTTATAAACCTCTATCAGTTTGCCTCTCATCCTTCGTCTCTCTACGGAGAAAAGACCGAATTCCCTTAACCTATCCTCATAAGGCATGCCACCCAATCCAGGCAACATCCTTATAAATCTCCTGTGCACCCTCTCAATAGCTTCCACATCCTCCTTGTAATGAGGCAACCAAAACTGAGCACAGGACTCCAAGAGAGTCTGACCAGAGTCTTATAAAGCTGCAACATTATCTCACGACTCCTAAACTCAATCCCTATATTAATGAAGGCCAGTTAACCATACGCCTTCTTGACCACATCCTCCACCTGCGAGGCTGATTTAAGAGTCCTAAGGACCCGAATCCCAAGGTCCTTCTGATCCTCTACACTGCTAACAGTCTTACCCTTGATATTATACTCCTTCATTCCATTTGACCTGCCAAAATGGACCACTCCCCATTTATCCCGGTTGAAGTCCATCTGCCACTTCTCTGCCCAGCCTTGCGTTCTATCTATGTCACGCTGCAACTTCTGACACCCCTGCAAACTATCAACAACATCACCAACTTCCATGTTGTCAGCAAACTTACCAACCGATCCCTCCACTTCCTCATCCAGATCACTTATAAAAATGATGAACAGTAGGGGTCCTAGAACAGATCCCTGGGCACTCCACTGGTGACCGACCTCCATGCAGAAAAATACCCATTTATAACCACTTCTTGCCTTCTGCAGGCAAACCAGTTCTGGATCCACAAGGCAACAGCCCTTTGAATCCCATGCCCTCTCACTTTCTCAAGAAGCCTTGAAGTGGGGACCTTATTCAGCGCCTTGCTGAAGTCCATATAAATTACATCTACTGCTCTTCCTTCGTCAATGTATTTAGTCACATTTTCAAAGAACTCAGCCAGGCTTATAAGGCATAATCTGCCTTTGACAAAACTATTAAGCATACTAAACTTCTCAAAATGTTCATAAATCCTGTCCCTCAGAATCTTTTCCATCAACTTACCAACCACTGAGGTTAGACTCACAGTCGGTAATTTCCTGGGTTATCTCTATTCCCTATCTTGAATATAGGAACCACATTCGCAATCCTCCGGAACCTCTCCAGTTTCCATGACGACGCAAAGATCATCACCAGAGATTCTGCAATCTCTTCCCTGGCTTCCCACAGTAACCTGGGATACATCCCTTCCAGTCCTGGTGATTTATCTGTCTTGGTGGTATTCAAAACTTCCAACACATCATCTTTCTTAATGTCCACACACTCAATCTTTTCAGTCTGCTGCAAGCCTACAGTACAACCACCCAGATCTTTTTCAACTATGAATACCAAGGTAAAGTATTCATTAAGCACCTTTGCTATTTCTACCAGTTCCACACAGACTTTTTCCCCCTTCACCTTTTATAGTTGCTATTCCTTCACATCTCATCCTTTTATTCTTTACATATTTGTAGAATGACTTGGGATTCTCCTTAATCCTACCCGCCAAAGCCTTCTCGTTATTTCTTCTGGCTCTTCTAATTTCCTTCTTAAGTTCCTTCCTGTAAGCCGTATACTCCTCTAGATCCCTAACATCGCCTAACTCTCTGAACCTTTTGTATGCTTTACTTTTCTTTTTGACTAGGTTCATTACAACTTTCGTGCACCACAGTTCCCGTAACCTAGCAAAACCTCCTGTTTCATCGGAATGTTGTTGTGCGGAACTCCAGACAAACATTCCTTGAAAATCTGCCACCTTACTGAGGTACTTTTTCCGAGAATACCTCCTTCCAATTTACTCATCTAATTTCCTTCCTGATAGCTTCGTATTTCCCCTTACTCCAGATAAACACTTTCCTAGTTTGCCTGATCGTATCTCTTCTCAATGCTAGCGTAAAGGAGATAGCGTTATGATCACTATCCCCAAAATGCTCTCCCACTGAGAGATCCGACACTCGTCCAGATTCATTAGCCAGTACCAGATCGAGTACAGCCTCTCCTCTCGTAGGCTTACCCACATACTGTGTCAGGAAACCTTCCTGAGCACACCTAATAAACTCTTCCCCGTCTAAATCCCTTACCCGAGGGATATTCCAATCGATGTTTGGGAAATTCAAGTCTCCCATCATGACAACTCTGTTATTACTACAGCTGTCCAGGATTTGTTTTCCTATCTGCTCCTCAACATCCCTGTTACTATTGGAGCGGCCTATAGAAAACATCCAGCGAGTTTATCGACCTCTTCCTGTTCCTAACTTCCACTCACAGAGACTCCGTAGACAATCCCTCCACAGTGATCAATCCCTCCTAACTTAGAAACCATAGAAAATTTACAGCTCAGAAACAGGCCTTTTGGCCCTTCTTGTTTGTGCTGAACCATTTTTTGCCTAGTCCCACTGACCTGCACTTGGACCATATCCCTCCACACTCCTCTCATCCATGTACCCATCCAAGTTTTTCTTAAATGTTAAAAATGACCCCACATTTACCATTTATCCGGCAGCTCATTCTACACTCCCACCATTCTCTGTGTGAAGAAGTCCCCCCCCCCCCCCAACTAATATTCCCTTTAAACTTTCCTCCTTTCACCCTTAACCTATGTGCTCTTTTTTTTTTCTCCCATAGCCTCAGTGGAAAAAGCCTGCCGCATTCATTCTATCTACACTCATCAACATCTTTATACATCTCTATCAAATCTCCTCTCATTCTTCTACGGTCCAGGGAATAAGGTCCTAACCTATTCAATCTCTCCCTGTAACTCAGCTGTTCAAGTTCCAGCAACATCCTCATGAACCTTCTCTGCACTCTTTCAGCCTTATTTACATCCTTCCAGTTTTTCAAACTGGAGGTCTGTGACCAGCGGTGTGCCTCAGGGATCAGTGCTGGACCCACTGTTATTTGTCATTTATTCATGCTTTGAATGAGAATGGAGAAAGCATGGTTAGTAAGTTACAGATGACACAAATTGGCAAACTCCACCCAAACAGGGACCCAAGCCAGGAATCAAACCAGGCCCCTGGTGTTGTGAGGCAGCAGTGCAAATTGCTGTGCCACCGTGCTGCCTCTTGTTGATGGATACTTGCATCCTCGTCACAGTTCACCCTCCACTCAACTTGGCATCATCTGCAAACTTTGAGATGTTACATTTGTTCCCTCAACCAAATCATTAATATATATTGTGAATAGCAGGGGTCCCAGCGCCAATCCCTATGGCACCGTTAGTTACTGTCTGCGAACTTGAAAAGGACCCATTAATTCCTATTCTTTATTTTCTCTCTGCCAATCAGTTTTCTATCCATTTTAATAGACCTCCCCCAATCCCGTGCGCTTCAATCTTGCACGATAATCTTATGCGGGACTTTGTCAAATACTTTGAAAGTCCAAATATACCACATCGACAGGCTCCCCCTTGTCAACTCTATTACAAAGAACAAAGTTACATACTTAAAGAATTCCAACAGATTTATCAAGCATGATTTCCCTTTCATAAATCTATGCCAACTCTGTCACTGCTTTCTAAATGTTACACTATAATGTCCTCGATAATGGATTTGAGAATTTTCCCCACTATCGATGTTAAGCTTACTGGTCTATAATTCCCCGTTTTCTCTCTACCTCTCTTTTTGAATATTGGAGTGACATTCGCTACCCTCCAATCTACAGGGACTGTTCTGGAGTCTATAGCATCCTGAAGATGGCCACCAAGGCATCCGCTATTTGTAGAACCACTTCCTTAAGTACTCTGGGATGTAAATTATCCAATCACGGGGATTTATCCACCTTCAATCCCATCAATTTTCCCAGCACCATTTCTCTGCTAATATTGATCTCCCTCAGTTCTTCCTTCTCACTAAATCTTGCATTTCCCAATATTTCTGGCATTTGATTTATGTCCTCTTTTGTGAAGATAGAAGCAAAATATGTATTCAGTTGCTCATTTCTTTATCCCTTCTTATACATTCCCCTGTTTCTATCTGTAGAGGACCTACAGTTGTCTTCACTAACCTTTTTCTCTTCACGTATCTGTAGAAACCCTTAGTATCAGTCTCCCATGTGGGATCTTGTCAAAAGCTTTGCTAAAATCCATATAAACTACATTGACTGCACTACCTTTATCTGCACACACAATCACAGTTTCGAAAAATTCTAATAAATTGTTAGGCATGACCTCCCTCTGATAAAGCCACGTTGACTCTTCTAATTAACCCATGGCTATTAATCCTTCAGAATGTCTTCCAGCAGGGAGGCGATAGCCAAGAGGTATTATCGGTGGACTATTCATCCAAAAACTCAGTTAATGTTCTGGGGACCCTGGTTCAAATCCCACCATGGCGGATGATAGAATTTGAATTCAATTTTTAAAAATCTGAAATTAAGAATCTACTGATGGTCGTGAAGCCATTGTCGATTGTCGGAAAAACCTATCTGGGTTATTGATGTCCCTTTCAGGAAGGAAACCTGCCATCTTTACCTGGTCTGGTCTACATGTGGCTCCAGAGCTAAAGCAATGTGGGTGACTCACAACTGCCTTCCAAGGAAAACTAGGGAAGGGCAATAAATACTGGCCATCCAGTGATGCCCATGTCTCGAGAATGAATAAAACAAATGATCTAACACTGGGTGAGAGTGGGTGTTTGTATGTGTGTGAGATTATGTGACAGAGTGAAGGGCTGCATGTGGGGAGGTGGTGTGTATGGCGAAGTGAAGGAGTCTGTCTGTGGGGCTGAAGAAAAGTGTATATATGTGCCTGTTTTCAACAGTAAGAAGTCTCACAACACCAGGTTAAAGTCCAACCAGTTTATTTGACAGTAAACTTACAAGCTTTTGGAAATGGTGTTCCTTCGTCAGATGTGTGGAAGGTTCTGATCAGAGAGGGTCATATAAAGATACACAGAGTTTACAGAATATTGATTAGAATGTGAGTCTTTACAGCTAATCTGCTATTCAAGTCTTAAAGATATAGACAATGTGAGTGGAGATGGCATTAGCATTGGTTAAAGAGATGTATATTGTCCCCAGACAGGACAGTAAGTGAGATTTTACAAGCCTAGGCAAGTTACGGGGGTTACAGATAGTGTGACATGAACCCAAGATCCCTGTTAAGACCGTCCTCATGTGTGCAGAACTTGGCTATCAGTCTCTGCTCAGCGAAGCCGTGTTGTCATATGTCATGAAAGCTGCCTTGGGGAATGCTTACCCGAAGATCAGAGACCGAATGCCCATGACCGCTGAAGTGTTTGCCTACAGAAAGAAAACAGTTTTGCCTGGTGATTGTTGGGCAATGTTCATTCATTCGTTGTTGTAGCGTCTGCATGGTCTCCCAAATGTACCATAGCTCGGGACATCCTTTCCTGCAGCATATCAGGTAGACAATATTGGCCGAGTTACAAGAGTATGTACCGTGTACCTGGTGGATGGTGTTCTCATGTGAGATGATGTCATCCATGTCAATGATCCGGCATATCTTGCAGATGTTGCTGTGGTAGGGTTGTGTGGTATTGTGGTCACTGTTCTGAAAGCTGGGTAATTTGCTGTGAGCAATAGTCTGTTTGAGATTTGTGCGGTTGTTTAAAGGCAAGAAGCTAGAGTGTGGGGATGGCTTGGTGAGATGTTCGTCTTCATCAATGATGTGTTGAAGACTCCGAAGAAGATGTCGTAGCTTCGCCGCTCTAGGAAAGTACTGGACGATGAAGGGTACTCTGTCCACTGTGTCCCATGTTTGTCTTCTGAGGAGGTTGGTGCAATTTTTCACTGTGGCACATCGGAACTATCAATCGATGAGTTGAGCGCCATATCCTATTCTTATGAGGGCACCTTTCAGCACCTGGAGGTGTCTATCGTGATTCTCCTCATCTGAGCAGATCCTCTATATGGAGGGCTTGTCCATGGGGGATGGCTTCTTTAACGTGTTTAGGGTGGAAGCTAGAAAAGAAGTTTGTGGGCTTGTGGTACAGTGAGATGCTGAGGTGACCGTCCTTAATGGAGATGTGTGTGTCCAAAAATGCCAGCGATTCTGGACAATATGATGAGTCTGATGGTGGGATGGAACTTGTTGATGTCGTCATATAGTTGTTTCACTGATTGTTCACCATGAATCCAAAGGATGAAAATGTCATCGATGTAATCGAGTGTATAGCATCAGTTGAAGGTCCTGTGTGTTGAAGAGGTCTTGTTCGAACCTGTGCATGAAGATGTTGGCATATTGAGGTGTGAATTCAGTCCCCATGGCTATTCTGTGTGTCTGGATGAAAAACTGGTTGTTGAAGGTGAAGGCATTGTGGTCCAGGATGAAGCAGATGAGTTGTAAAATTGCATCTGGAAATTGGCAGTTGTCAGCGCTGAATATTGAGGCGGTTACAGCAATGCCATCCTCATGGGGGATGTTGGTATAGACTGCTGTGATATCCATTGCAACAAGGAGTGTCCCTGGTTCAACTGTTCCATGTATGCTGAATTTCTGTAGGAAGTCTGTCGTGTCACGACAAAAGCTGAGGTTCTTTATACAATGGGTTTCAGGATGACCTTGACGTAGCCGGAGAGGTTCTCGCAGAGGATCCCATTGCCTGATACGATGGGACGGCTGGATGTGTTTGCCTTATGTACCTTTGGGAGGCAGTAGAGATCTCCAATGTGGGAGTATGTGAGATGACAGCACAGAGGGGCTCTGAAGGTCCGGATCAAAGTGTTGAGTTGACGGGTGTGTTCTTTGGTCAGATCTGTGAGTAACTGTGTGTAGTGTTCCTCCTTGTTTAGTTGTTGGTAACTTCTTTGCAGTAATCTGTTCAGAATGACGATGGCCCCTCCTTTGCTGGTTTAATGATAATGTTGCGGTTGATCTTGAGAGCGTGAATGGTATTGCGTTGTGCTTGGGTGACGTTCGGGACTGTCTTGTGAGTGCGATTGATGAATCTGGTGTCAATGCACCTCCTAATGGTTTGGGCATACGTGTACAGTTGAAGGCAGTGGCCTTTTGGAGGAGTCCAGTTGAACTCTTTCTCAGTTGCTGCCCTGCGGATCTCTGGCTGTCTCATTGTATTCGCTATTGGCCTCTTGGGTTTTGTGGAAGAACTTCTGCAGCTTCATTTGCCTGATGAATTCCTCTGTGCTGCGAGACTGATGGGGTCCATTATGGTGGTGCGGCAGAAAGTGAGTCCTTGGCTGAGAATTTCGATTTCATCTGGTTGAAGTGTGTAGTCCAACAAGTTGACTACACTGGACTTCCCTACGGTGATACTGTTTTCTACTATGTGCCGGGGGAGGCTTGGTTGTTGCTGGTGATGATGCCGAGTTTCTCAAGTTTCCTGTTCTTGGTGTGCAGATGGATGGTGTCGTTTCTTTGTCTCATCTGCTTGGCAGAATTTCACAGCTGGTCTGTGTCCTGAGCGCAAGTTGAGAATATGTATTTTATCTTGGTTTCCAGGATGCAGCGTTTGCTGTAGAGCTGGTATATGAGGTTAAGGAGTGTGAGAGAGGTGTGACGGTAAAGTTTCTCAGTGTAGTCTGTGTCATAGGTTGACCTGAGTGGGTTCGTGATCTGAAGTCCTTTCAGTACCTTGTCTGCTTTCTTGCATCTTTGTAAATACTTGATATCTGTGTCGATATGAGCAATCTTCTTAGAGATCCTCTCCACTTGGATCTGGCAGTTTGTGGTGTCGATGGTATTCATAATGTAGAGATGGCGGCATTGGACAGTCACCTCAGCACCTCACTACTGCAAACCCACAAATAACCCCACAATGCTCCACTTCTCTGGATTCCACCGTAAAAACATTAAAGAAGCCATCCCTTACAGCAAGTTGTCCATATACACAGGATCTGCTCAGATGAGGAGGATCGCAACAGACACCTCCAGATGCTGAAGGATGCGCACTAAGAACAGGATATGGCGCTCAACTCATCGATAGACAGTTCTGACGTGCCATAGCGAAAAACCACACCGACCTCTTCAGAAAAGACAAACACGGGACACAGTGGACAGAGTACCTTTCATCGTCCAGTACTTCCCCACTGTGGAGAAGCTATGACATCTTCTCCAGAGTCTTCAACACATCATTGATGAGGCCAAACATCTCGCCAAGGCCCTCCCCACACCTCCAATTCTTGCCTTCAAACAACCACATAATCTCAAACAGACCATTGTTCGCAGCAAACTACCCAGTCTTCAGAACAGTGACCACGACACCACACAACCCTGCCACAGCAACCTCTGCAAGACATGCTGGATCATTGACACGGATGCCATCAACTCATAGAACATAGAACATTACAGCGCAGAACAGGCCCTTCGGCCCTCGATGTTGCGCCGACCAATTAAGAAAAATCAATGACCCTCTAACCTAAACCATTCCCTTTTCATCCATAAACTTATCCACTGACCTCTTAAACATCCCCAAACTTGGCGCATCTACAACTGCAGCAGGCAGGGCATTGCATACCCTTACCACCATGGGAGAACACCATTCACCAGGTACATGGCATATACTCTTGCAACTCAGCCAACGTTGTCTACCTAATACACTGCAGGAAAGGATGTCCTGAAGCATGGTACATTGGGGAGACCATACAGATGCTACAACAATGGATAAATGAACACCACTCGACAATCACCAGACAAGACTGTTCCCTTCCTGTTGGTGAACATTTTACCAGTCATGGGCATTCGATCTCTGATCTTCAGGTGGACGTTCTCCAAGGCAGCCTTCACAACACACGACAGCGCAGAGACTGATACCAAGTTTCACATGCATGAACATGGCCTCAACTGGGATCTTGGGTTCATGTCGCACTATCAGTAACCCCATGACTTGCCTGGGCTTAGAATACAGAGCATAAAAAACTACAGCACAAACAGGCCCTCTGGCCCACAGGTTGTGCTGATCATATCCCTACTGACTAGGGTTACCTATAATCCTCAATCCCATTAAATCCCATGTACTCATCCAGAAGTCTCTTAAAAGACCCCAACAAGTTCGCCTTCACCACCACTACCACCGACGGCAGCCAATTCCACTAACATTCCATCCTCTGAGTGAAAAACATACCCTTGACATCTCCTCTGTACTTGCCCCCCAGCACCTTAAACCTGTGTCCCCTTGTAGTGACCATTTCACCCCTGGGAAATAGCCTCCGAGAATCCACCCTATCTTTACCTCTCAACATCTTATAAACCTCTATCAGGTCACCTCTCATCCTTCATCTCTCCAGGGAGAAAATACCTAGTTTCCTCAACCTATCTTCATAAGGCATGCCTCCCAATCCAGGCAACATCCTTGTAAATTTCCTCTGCACCCTTTCAATAGTTTCCACACCTTTCTTGTAATGAGGCGACCAGAACTGCACGCAGTACTCCAAGGTTCTAATCAGAGAAGGGCATATAAAGTCACACACAGTTTACAGATTAGAATGCAAGTCTTTACAGCTAACCTGCTATTCAGGTCTTAAAGATGCAAACAATGTGAGTGGAGTTGGTATTAGCATAGGTTAAAGAGATGTGTATTGTCTCCGGCAAGGACGGTAAGTGAGATTTTTCAAGCTCATTTTGGCAGGTCCGATGGGATGAAGGGGTATAATATTAAGGGGGGTCTGACAAGGGTCTTATAAAGTTGCAGCATTATCTCCCGACTCCTAAACTCAGTCCCTCGATTAATGAAGGCTAGTATGCCATACGCTTTCTTGACCACATCCTCCACCTGCGAGGCCGATTTAAGAGTCCTTTGGACTCGGACCCCAAGGTCCTTCTGCTCCTCAACACTGTTAAGATTCTTACCTTTGATATTATACTCCTTCATCCCATTGGACCTGCCAAAATGAGCTTGTAAAATCTCACTTACTGTCCTTGCCGGAGACAATACACATCTCTTTAACCTATGCTAATGCCAACTCCACTCACATTGTTTGCATCTTTAAGACTTGAATAGCAGGTTAGCTGTAAAGACTTGCATTCTAATCAGTATTCTGTAAACTATGTGTGACCTCATATACCCTTCTCTGATCAGAACCTTCCACACACTTGATGAAAGCTTGTAAGATTACTATCAAGTATTACTATCAAAAAAACTGGTTGGACTCTAACCTGGTATTGAGAGACTTCTTACTGTGTTTACCCCAATTCAACGCTGGCATCTCTACATCATGGCTGTTTTCAACAACAGAGGTCACAGTTCTGACACTTGTTATTATTTGACTAGTTGCTGGTGTTGTTTCTGATTCTGCTTTGCCCTTCTTTAGGATCCTTATTGGCAGAGGGTCAAAAAGCCTCTCCACTTGCTGGAGTGTATTCATGTCCTTCTCAGTGACTACGTGCAAGAACCCAATAAAGTTCCAGCCCATGAGAGGTGAGTTGTGGTTATGGCGATTGTGGTGGGTATTTTGGAATATTAAGCACATGGTTACTCAGTGATTCATACAGTTCAGAAAAGGTCCTTCAGTCCTTTGAGCCTGCACCGACAATAACTTCCACAAAGGACAGGCTCATTCCAAGTGCTCATTAAAATATTTTTTAAACGTTGTAATGTTTCTGGTCACCACTACTTTCCCAGTGTATTCCAAATTCCTATCATCCTCTACGTAAAAACATTTTTTCTCAAATCCCCCCTGAATCTCCTGCCCCTCACTTAAAACTTTGCCCCCTTGTGATTGATCTCTCACCCAAGGGGAACAGCTGCTCCCTACTCACCCTGTCCATATCTCTCATAGTCTAAAACATCTCAATCGCTGCATATTACAGCAGTGCAGAGGGCGGACAATTTAGAGGAGTCATGTAACGCATCACTGTAGGTGGAACTCAGAAACAGGAAGGGTGCAGTCACTGTGCTGGGGGTATATTACAGGACTCCCAACAGTCCACGGGAAGTGGAGGAATGGAAATGTAAGGTGATTCTGGATAAGTGCAGAAAAAATAGGGTGGTTGCAGTGGGAGACTTTAATTTCCCTGGTATAGACTGGAAAGTGCTTAGGATTGGGGGTCTGGACGGGGAGGAATTTGTAAAATGCGTACAGGAATGTTCTTTGGAACAATATGTTGATAGCCCAAATAGAGAGGGGGCTATACTGGACCTAATACTGGGGAATGAGCCCATTCAGGTTGTCAAAGATTCAGTAGGGGAACATGTGGCAAATAGTGACCACAATTCTGTAAACTTCAGGATAGTAATGGAAATGGATGAGTGTTGTCTTACAGATAAGGTGCTGAATTGGGGAAAGACTAATTATAGCCGGATTAGACAGGAATTGGTGACTGTTGATTGGGAGAGGCTGTTCGAGGGTAAATCCACATCTGGCATATGGGAGCCTTTTAAGGAGCAGTTGATAAGGCTGCAGGACAGGCAAGGAGGAAATGGTCGAGTAAGGGAGCCACAGTGTATGAAAGAAGTTAATTCGCTGGTTAAAAGGAAAAAAGAGGCTTATGTCAGGATGAGGCTTGAAGACTCAGTGCACTGGATAGCTATAGATTAGCCAGGAGGGAGCTAAAGAGTGAGTTGAGGAGAGCTAAGAGAGGACACGAGATGACTTTGGCTGATAGGATCAAGGAGAATCCTAAAGCTTTCTTTAGATATGTTAAGAATAGAAGATTGGTTAGGGCAAGATTAGGGCCAGTAATAGACAGCAGTGGGAAGTTGTGCGTGGAGCCTGAAGAGATTGGAGAGGCATTGAATAAATATTTCTCTTCGGTATTCATGCAGGGAAATGTAAATGTAGTTGTGGAGAACACTGAGGTACAGGGTTGCAAACTGGAAAGTATTGAAGTAGATAGGGAGGATGTGCTAGATATTCTTGAGGGTTTGAAGTTAGATAAGTCCACTGGGCCGGACGGGATTTACCCTAGGATTCTCTGGGAGCCAAGAGAGGCGATTGCAGAGCCTCTGGCTCTGATCTTCAGGTCATCGTTGGTTACAGGTATAGTTCCGGAAGACTGGAGGATAGCGAATGTGGTCCCATTGTTCAAGAAGGGGAAGAGAGACTTTCCAGGGAATTATAGGCCAGTGAGTCTTACTTCTGTTGTGGGTAAAGTATTGGAGAGAATTATTAGGGATAGGATTTATAGTTATTTAGAGAGAAATGAATTGATTGGGGATAGTCAGCATGGTTTTGTGAAGGGTAGGTCGTGCCTTACTAACCTCATTGAGTTTTTTGAAAAAGTGACTAAAGAGGTGGATGGGGGTAAGGCGGTTGATGTGGTATATATGGACTTTAGTAAGGCGTTCGATAAGGTGGCCCATGGAAGGCTTCTGCAGAAAATGCAGATGTATGGGATAGAGGGTGATTTAGCTAATTGGATTAGGAATTGGCTAGCAGATAGAAGACAGAGGGTGGTGGTTGATGGGAGATATTCATCGTGGAGTTCGGTTCTGTCTATATAAATTGGTCCAGAGAGGAAACCCGATACTCTACACAGGTAGAGTATCCCACCCTCCCCCCTCCTCTAAACTAATAATAAAAGTGTGGGGGAAGTTTTTTTTTCTCTCTCTCCTTAAAGTAAATTAAAGTATCAGGAATGGCAGTGCAGGCAGTCCGTTGCAACTCCTGTAGTATGTATGAGGTGAGGGACGCTAGTAGTGTTCCTGCTGATTATACCTGCAGGAAGTGTGCCCATTTGCAGCTCGGTGACAAGTGGTGTACCTCAGGGGTCTGTTTTGGGGCCCCTGCTGTTTGTAATTTTTATAAATGATCTGGATGAGGGTATTGAAGGATGGATTAGTAAATTTGCAGATGACACTAAAGTCAGTGGAGTGGTAGACAGTGAAGAGGGGTGTTATAGTTTGCAGAGGGACTTGGACAAGTTGCAGAGCTGGGCCGAGAGGTGGCAAATGGAGTTTAATGTGGAAAAGTGTGAGGTTTTCGTTAGAAAGGAGGCGGCTAAGAGGGGATCTTATTGAAGCATATAAGATGATTAGAGGTTTAGATAGGGTGGACAGTGATAGCCTTTTTCCTAGGATGGAGAAAGCTAGCACGAGGGGACACAGCTTTAAATTAAGGGGTATGAGTTATAGGACGGATATCAGAGGTAGGTTCTTTACTCAAAGAGTGATTAGGGAGTGGAATGCCCTGCCTGCAGCTGTTGTAGATGCGCCAAGTTTGGTGGCGTTTAAGAGGTTAATTGATAAGTATATGGAAGAGAAGGGAATGGTTTAGTTTGGAGGGGCATTGCTTTTTATTTTGGTCGGCACAACATCGAAGGCCGAAGGGCCTGTTCTGTGCTGTAATGTTTCTATGTTCTGTAATGCACTATGGCAGATAAATGTGTAGAGTATAGGGCAAATGGTAGGATTCTTAGCAGTCTAGATGAACAGAGGGATCTTGGTGTGTATGTGCATAGATCCCTGAAAGTAGGCAGTCAGGTGGAGAAGATTGTTAGGAGGCATATGGAGTCTTGGCTTTTATTGGTAGAGGGATTGAATTTCGGAGCCGCAACGTCATGTTGCAACTGTACAAAACTCTAGTGCGGCCGCACTTGGAGTATTGTGTGCAGTTCTGGTCCCCACATTATAAGAAAGATGTGGAGGCATTGGAGAGGGTACAGAGGAGGTTTACCAGGATGTTGCCTGGTATGGAGGGCAGGTCTTATGAGGAGAGGCTGAGGGATTTGAGGTTGTTTTCGTTAGAAAGGAGGCGGCTAAGAGGGGACCTAATCGAAACATATAAGATGATTAGAGGTATAGATAGGGTGGATAGTGATAGCCTTTTTCCTAGAATGGAAAAAGCTAGCACGAGGGGACACAGCTTTAAATTAAGGGGTGATAGTTATAGGACGGATATCAGAGGTAGGTTCTTTATACAAAGGGTGGTTCGGGAGTGGAATGCCCTGCCTGCAGCAGTTGTAGATGCGCCAAGTTTGGTGGCGTTTAAAAGGTTAGTTGATAAGTATATGGAAGAGAAGGGAATGGTTTAGTTTGGAGGGGCATTGCTTTTTATATTGGTCGGCGCAACATCGAAGGCCGAAGGGCCTGTTCTGTGCTGTAATGTTGTATGTTCTATGTTACAAGTGGTGTACCTCAGGGGTCTGTTTTGGGGCCCCTGCTGTTTGTAATTTTTATAAATGATCTGGATGAGGGTATTGAAGGATGGATTAGTAAATTTGCGGATGACACCAAAGTCGGAGGAGTGGTAGATAGTGAAGAGGGGTGTTATAGTTTGCAGGGAGACTTGGACAAGTTGCAGAGCTGGGCCGAGAGGTGGCAAATGGAGTTTAATGTGGAAAAGTGTGAGGTAATGCACTTTGGCAGGAACAATAAATGTGTAGAGTATAGTGCTAATGGTAGGGCTCTTAATAGTGTTGAGGAACAGAAGGATCTTGGTGTATGTGTCAATAGATCCCTGAAAGTAGGCAGTCAAGTGGATAAAGTTGTTAAGAAGGCATATGGGGTCTTAGCTTTTATTGGTAGGGGGATTGAATTTAGGAGCCGCAGCATCATGTTGCAACTGTACAAAACTCTAGTGCGGCCGCACTTGGAGTATTGTGTGCAGTTCTGGTCCCCACATTATAAGAAAGATGTGGAGGCATTGGAGAGGGTACAGAGGAGGTTTACCAGGATGTTGCCTGGTATGGAGGGCAGGTCTTATGAAGAGAGGCTGAGGGATTTGAGGTTGTTTTCGTTAGAAAGGAGGCGGCTAAGAGGAGACCTTATTGAAACATATAAGATGATTAGAGGTTTAGATAGGGTGGACAGTGATAGCCTTTTTCCTAGGATGGAGAAAGCTAGCACGAGGGGACACAGCTTTAAATTAAGGGGTGGTAGTTATAGGACGGATATCAGAGGTCGGTTCTTTACCCAAAGGGTGGTTAGGGAGTGGAATGCCCTGCCTGCAGCAGTTGTAGATGCGCCAAGTTTGGTGGCGTTTAAGAGGTTAGTTGATAAGTTTATGGAAGAGAAGGGAATGGTTTAGTTTGGAGGGTCGTTGCTTTTTTTTTTCATAATTGGTCGGCGCAACATCGAAGGCCAAAGGGCCTGTTCTGCGCTGTAATGTTCTATGTGCCTGTAAAAAGGAAGCCCATGATCTTATTGAATGGTGGATCAGGCTTGAGGGACTGGATGGTCTACTCATTCTCCTCGTTCTTATGTTCTTATCCTAAATGAATTCACAAGGGAGAGGGATGTGTTGACTGGGAGTGTCTCAGAGCGATGTGTTGACCCATTAGAGAAAATCTCAATTACAAGGGAGGAAGTGTTAGGTCTTTTAGGGAGCATTAAGATAGACAAATCCCCAGGTCCTGATGACATCTATCCTAGACTGCTCAGGGAGACAAGAGATGAAATTGCTGGGTTACTAACAGAAATTTTTGTCTTTTCGCTGGATACAGGTGAGGTCTCAGAGAATTGAAGGATAGTAAATGTGGTCCTGTTATTTAAGAAGGGTAGCAAGGGTAACCCGGGTAATTATAGGTCAGTGAACCTGACGCCCGTTGTAGGGAAATTGTTGGAGAGGATTCTTAGAGGATGCACACACATTTAGAACGAAAAAGCATGGTTTTGTAAGAGGGAGGTCATGCCTCACAAATTTGGTTGAGTTTTTTGAGGAGGTAACAAAAATGATTGGCGAGGGAAGGGCCGTGGATGTCGTCTATATGGATTTTAGTAAAGCATTTGATAAGGTCCCTCACGGCAGGTTGGTGCAAAAGGTTAAATCTCACAGGATAAAAGGTGAGGTGGCTACATGGGTGGAGAGCTGGTTTGGCCACAGGAGACAGAGGGTAGCAGTGGAAAGTTTTTTCTCTGACTGGAGATCTGTGACCAGTGATGTTCCACAGTGCTCTGTACTGGGACCTCTGCTGTTTGTGATGTATATAAATGACTTGGAAGAAGATGTAGCTGGTGTAATCAAGAAGTTTGCGGGCGACACAAAGATGCTGGACTTGTGGATAGTGATGAACATTGGCAGAGAATACAGCAGGATATAGATAGGCTGGAAAATTGGGTGGAGAAATGGCAGATGGAATTTAATCCAGATAAATGCAAAGTGATGCACTTTGGTAGAACTAATTTAGAGGGGAGTTATACAATAAATGGCAGAACCATCAGGAGTATAGAAACACAGAGGGACCTGGGTGTGCAGATTCACAGATCCTTAAAGATGGCAGCACAGGTGGAGAGGTTGGTGAAGAAGGCAAATGGCATGCTTACCTTTATAGGACGGGGCATTGAGTATAAAAATTTGGTGTATGATGTTGCAGCTGTATAGAACATTGGTTAGGCCACATTTGGAACACTGCATCCAGTCCTGGTCGCCACATTACCAGAAGGACATGGAGACTTTGGAGAGAGTATAGAAAAGGTTTATCAGGATGTTGCCTGGTATGGAGGGTCTTAGCTATGAGGAGAGATTGGGCAAACTGGAGTTGTTCTCCCTGGAAAGACGGAGGATGAGGGATGACCTAATAGAGGTATATAATATTATGAAGAGCATAGATAGGGTGAACAGTGGGAAACTTTTTCCCAGGCCAGAGGTGGCGAACACAAGGGGTCACAAGTTCAAGGTGAGGGGGGCAAGGTTTAACACAGATGTCAGAGGGACATATTTTACACAGAGTGTGGCGGGGGCTTGGAATGCACTGCCAACCAGTTGAAATGGCAGATGAAATGGCCATTTCTACAGTTGAGGAAGAATTAACTGGAGATAGCCAAAGGGAGCAGGTCTTGGGGGGTGAGCCTGCTGTGAATGCTCAGGTGGGTAGGGGGAATAAGAGATTGGGCCTGGTAATTGGAGACTCCATAGTTAGGGGGACAGATAGGAGAGTAAATAGTAATAAACGGGATTTAGGGCTGGTGTGTTGCCTCCCAGGGGCCGGGGTCCAGGACGTCTCAGAGCGGGTTTTCAAGATTCTTAAGGGAGAGGGGAGTCAGCCCCATGTCATAGTTCATGTAGGGACACATGACATAGGTGGGACAAGGGAAGGGGATATTAAACAGAAATTTATGGAGTTGGGGTGGAAGCTTAGGGCCAAAACAGACAGAGTGGTTATCTCTGGAGTCTTGCCTGTGCTATGGGATAGTTTAGAGAAGAACAGAGAGAGGGAATGTTTGAACTCGTGGCTGCGGGGATGGTGCAGGAGGGCGGGGTTCAGGTTCTTGAACAATTGGGGCTCATTCTAGGGTAGGTGGGACCTCTACAAGAGAGATGGTCTACACCTGAACTAGAGGGGAACCAATATCTTGGGGGGCAAATTTGCAAAGGCTATGCAGGGGGGTTTAAACTGATTAAGGGGGTGGGATCCTGAGTAGCTTGGATGTTAAGAGGGACGAGAACAGGGTGGTCATAGATGAGAACTGTAAGGCACAGCAGCGTACGGGTGGAGTAGGGCATGGTTTGAAATGCATATATTTTAATGCAAGAAGTATTCGCAATAAGGTGGAGGAACTGGCAGCTTGAATCAGTACCTGGAACTTCGATGTTGTGGCCATTTCAGAGACATGGATAGAGCAGGGACAGGAATGCTTGTTGCAGGTTCCGGGGTTCAAATGCTTCAGTCGGAGTAGAGAAGGAGGTAGAAGGGGGGGCAGAGTGGCATTATTAGTCAAAGACTGTATCACAGTGACAGAAAGGAAGTTTGATGAGGACTTGTCTGTTGAGGTAGTATGGGCTGACATTAGAAACAGGAGAGGAGAGGTCACCCTGTTGGGAGTCTTTTATAGACCTCCTAAAAGTTCTAGAGAGGTAGAGGAAAGGATTGCAAAGTCGATCCTGGACAGGAGTGAAAGTAATAGGATAATTGTTATCGGGGACTTTAACTTTACTAATATTGATTGGAATAGCTATAGCTCTAGCTCGTTAGAGGGGTCAATTTTTGTACAAGGTGTGCAGGAAGGTTTTTTGACTCAGTATGTAGATAGGCCAACTAGAGGTGAGGCTACATTGGATTTGGTGCTGGGCAATGAGCCAGACCAGGTGTTAGGCTTGGAAGTTAGTGAACATTTTGGTGATAGTGACCACAATTCGGTTACGTTCACCTTATTGATGGATAGGGATAGGCATGAAGCTGGGGGCAGTAGTTATAGCTGGGGGAATGGTAATTATGAGGCCATAAGGAGGGAATTAGGGTGCATAGGTTGAACTAGGAAACTACAGGGACTGGGAACATCTGAAATGTGGAGCTTATTCATGGAGCAGCTACTGCGAGTCCTTGATAAGTATGTCCCTGTCAGGCAAGGAGGAAATGGTCGAGTAAGGGAACAATGGTGTACTAAAAAAGTTAATTTGCTGGTTAAAAGGAAGAAGGAGGCTTATGTCAGGATGAGGCTTGAAGGCTCAGTTAGTGCAATGGATAGCTATAGATTAGCCAGGAGGGAGCTAAAGAGTGAGTTGAGGAGAGCTAAGAGGGGACACGAGAAGACTTTGGCTGATAGGATTCACCTTGATCCTAAAGCTTTCTTTAGATATGTTAAGAATAGAAGATTGGTTAGGGCAAGATTAGGGCCAGTCATAGACAGCAGTGGGAAGTTGTGCGTGGAGCCTGAAGAGGTTGGAGAGGCACTGAACAAATATTTCTCTTCGGTATTCACGCAGGGAGATGTAAATGTAGTTGTGGAGAACACTGGGATACATGGTTGCAAACTGGAAAGTATTGAAGCAGATGAGGAGGATGTGCTAGATATACTTGAGGGTTTGAAGTTAGATAAGTCCGCTGGGCCGGACGGGATTTACCCTAGGATTCTCTGGGAGCCAAGAGAGGCGATTGCAGAGCCTCTGGATGTAATCTTCAGGTCGTCGTTGGTTACGCGTATAGTGCCGGAAGACTGGAGGATAGCGAATGTGGTCCCATTGTTCAAGAAGGGGAATAGAGACTTTCCTGGGAATTACAAACCAGTGAGTCTTACTTCTGTTGTGGGCAAAGTATTGGAAAGAATTACTAGGGATAGGATTTATAGTTATTTAGAGAGAAATGAATTGATTGGGGATAGTCAGCATGGTTTTGTGAAGGGTAGGTCGTGCCTTACTAACCTCATTGAGTTTTTTGAAAAAGTGACCAAAGAGGTGGATGGGGGTAAGGCAGTTGATGTGGTATATATGGATTTTAGTAAGGCATTCGATAAGGTGGCCCATGGAAGGCTTCTGCAGAAAATGCAGATGTATGGGATTGAGGGTGATTTAGCTAATTGGATTAGGAATTGGCTGGCAGATAGAAGACAGAGGGTGTGGTTGATGGGAGATATTCATCGTGGAGTTCGGTTACAAGTGGTGTACCTCAGGGGTCTGTTTTGGGGCCCCTGCTGTTTGTAATTTTTATAAATGATCTGGATGAGGGTATTGAGGATGGATTAGTAAATTTGCAGATGACACTAAAGTCGGTGGAGTGGTAGATAGTGAAGAGGGGTGTTATAGTTTGCAGAGAGACTTGGACAAGTTGCAGAGCTGGGCCGAGAGGTGGCAAATGGAGTTTAATGCAGAAAAGTGTGAGGTCATTCACTTTGGCAGGAATAACAAATGTGTAGAGTATAGGGCTAATGGTAGGACTCTTAATAGTGTTGATGAACAGAGGGATCTTGGTGTATATGTGCATAAATCCCTGAAAGTTGGCAATCAAGTCGATAAGGTTGTTAAGAAGGCATACGGAGTCTTAGCTTTTATTGGTAGGGGGATTGAATTTCGGAGCCGCAACGTCATGTTGCAACTGTACAAAACTCTAGTGCGGCCGCACTTGGAGTATTGTGTGCAGTTCTGGTCCCACATTATAAGAAAGATGTGGAGGCATTGGAGAGGGTACAGAGGAGGTTTACCAGGATGTTGCCTGGTATGGAGGACAGGTCTTATGAAGAGAGGCTGAGGGATTTGAGGTTGTTTTCGTTAGAAAGAAGGAGGCTAAGAGGAGACCTTATTGAAACATATAAGATGATTAAAGATTTAGATAGGGTGGGCAGTGATAGCCTTTTTCCTAGGATGGAGAAAGCTAGCAAGAGAGGACATAGCTTTAAATTAAGGGGTGGTAGTTATAGGACGGATGTCAGAGGTAGGTTCTTTACCCAGAGGGTGGTAAGGGTATGGAATGCCCTGCCTTCTGCAATTGTAGATGTGCCAAGTTGGGTGGCGTTTAAGAGGTTAGTAGATAAGTTTATGGACGAAAAGGGAATGGTTTAGGTTAGAGGGTCATTGCTTTTTCTTAATTGGTCAGCGCAACATCGAAGGCCGAAGGGCCTGTTCTGCGCTGTAATGTTCTATGTTCTAAGCAAGGTGGTAGAGGCAGACACGCTGGGATCGTTTAAGACTTAACTGGATAGTCACATGAAAAGACTGGGAACGGAGGGATATCTGGGAACGGAGGGATATAAACAAATAATCTAGTTGGACGCGTGAGTGGCACAGAATTGGAGGGCCGAGAGGCCTGTCCCTGTGCTGTACTGTTCTTTGTTCTTGATCAATTGGGGCCAGTGGGCTGATAAATGGCAGATGAGTTTGATTTAGACAAATGCAAAATGATGCATTTTGGTAGATTGAACCAGGGCAGGACTTACTCAGTTAGTGGTAGGGCATTGGGTGAGTTACAGAACTAAGAGATCTAGGGAAACATGTTCATAGCTCCTTGAAAGTGGAGTCACAGGTAGACAGAGTGGTGAAGAAGGCATTCAGCTGCTTGGTTTCATTGGTCAGAACATTGAATACAGGAGTTGGGACGTTTAGTTGAAGTTGTATAAGATATTATACATTATTAGAGAGTAATGAATTGATTGGAGATAGTCAGCATGGTTTTGTGAAGGGTAGGTCGTGCCTTACTAACCTCATTGAGTTTTTTTGAAAAAGTGACTAAGGAGGTG
The DNA here is from genome assembly GCA_024679065.1 of Sphyrna mokarran. Classification (NCBI taxonomy): domain Eukaryota; kingdom Metazoa; phylum Chordata; class Chondrichthyes; order Carcharhiniformes; family Carcharhinidae; genus Sphyrna; species Sphyrna mokarran. The sequence continues at coordinate 633,946 of JAGIQG010000006.1, forward strand.
GATGGGGGTAAGGCGGTTGATGTGGTATATATGGAATTTAGTAAGGCGTTTGATAAGGTGGCCCATGGAAGACTTCTGCAGAAAATGCAGATGTATGGGATAGAGGGTGATTTAGCTAATTGGGTTAGGAAGTGGCTAGCAGGTAGAAGACAGAGGGTGGTGGTTGATGGGAGATATTCATCGTGGAGTTCGGTGACAAGTGGTGTACCTCAGGGGTCTGGTTTGGGGCCCCTGCTGTTTGTAATTTTTATAAATGATCTGGATGAGGGTATTGAAGGATGGATTAGTTAATTTGCAGATGACACTAAAGTCGGTGGAGTGGTAAATAGTGAAGAGGGGTGTTATAGTTTGCAGAGGGACTTGGACAAGTTGCAGAGCTGGGCCGAGAGGTGGCAAATGGAGTTTAATGTGGAAATGTGTGAGGTAATGCACTATGGCAGAAATAATAAATGTGTAGAGTATAGGGCAAATGGTAGGATTCTTAGCAGTCTAGATGAACAGAGGGATCTTGGTGTGTATGTGCATAGATCCCTGAAAGTAGGCAGTCAAGTCGAGAAGGTTGTTAAGAAGGCATATGGAGTCTTGGCTTTTATTGGTAGAGGGATTGAATTTCGGAGCCGCAACGTCATGTTGCAACTGTACAAAACTCTAGTGCGGCCGCACTTGGAGTATTTTGTGCAGTTCTGGTCCCCACATTATAAGAAAGATGTGGAGGCATTGGAGAGGGTACGGAGGAGGTTTACCAGGATGTTGCCTGGTATGGAGGGCAGGTCTTATGAAGAGAGGCTGAGGGATTTGAGGTTGTTTTCGTTAGAAAGAAGGCGGCTAAGAGGAGACCTTATTGAAACATATAAGATGATTAGAGGTTAGATAGGGTGGACAGTGATAGCCTTTTTCCTAGGATGGAGAAAGCTAGCACGAGGGGACACAGCTTTAAATTAAGGGGTGATAGTTATAGGACGGATATCAGAGGCAGGTTCTTTACCCAAGGGTGGTTCGGGAGTGGAATGCCCTGCCTGCAGCAGTTGTAGATGCGCCAAGTTTGGTGGCGTTTAAGAGGTTAGTTGATAAGTATATGGAAGAGAAGGGAATGGTTTAGTTTGGAGGGGCATTGCTTTTTATATTGGTCGGCGCAACATCGAAGGCCGAAGGGCCTGTTCTGTGCTGTAATGTTCTATGTTCTATTGGTAAGGCCACACTTGGAATACTGTGTGTAATTCTGGTCACTCTTTGGTCTCCCTATTTTAGGAAGGATATTATTGAACTAGAAAGAGTGCAGAAAAGATTTACTAGGATGCTACCGGGACTTGACGGATTGAGTTTAAAGAGAGGCTGGATAGACTGGGATTTTTTCCTCTGGAACATAGAAGGCTGAGGGGTGATCTTATAGAGGTCTATAAAATAATGAGGGGCACAGATCAGCGAGATAGTCAATATCTTTTCCCAAAGGTAGGGAAGTCTAAAACTAGAGGGCATGGGTTTAAGGTGAGACACGAGAGATACCAAAGTGTCCAGAGGGGCAGTTTTTTCACACACAGCATGGTGAGTGTCTGGAAAAAGCTGTCAGTGGTGCTGGTAGAGGTGGGTACAATTTTGTCTTTTAAAAAGCATTTAGATAATTACACAGATATGTTGGTATACACAGATATGAGTCCAGTGCACGCAATTGGGGCTAGCTTAATGGTTTCTAAAGAAAAAAGGGCACATGGACAGGTCGAAGGGCCTGTTTCCATGCTGTAAACCTCTATGAATCTGATCATGTTTCCCCTCAGCCTTCTTTGTAAAGAAAACAATCCAAACCTATCTAATAGTACAAGAGTTGGGAAATCATGTTGAAGCTATACAAAATCTTGGTCAGGCCACATTTGGAGTATTGCGTGCAGTTCTGGTCACCAACTATCGAAAGGAAATGGAAGCTTTGACAAAAGCGCAAAGAAGGCATTTGACAAGATCCCACGTGCAAGACTTCTTGAGAAGGTGAGAGGCCATGGGATCCAAGGGGCTTTGGCCTTGTGGATCCAGAACTGGCTTGCCTGCAGAAGGCAGAGGGTGGTTGTGGATGGCTCTTTTTCTGCATGGAGGTCGGTCACCAGTGGAATGCCCCAGGGATCTGTTCTAGGACCCTTGCTGTTTGTCATTTTCATAAATGACCTGGATGAGGAACTGGAGGGATGGGTGAGTAAGTTCGCCGATGACACGAAGGTCGGTGGTGTTGTGGGTGGTCTGGAGGGATGTCAGAAGTTGCAGCATGACATCGACAGGATGCAAGACTGGGCGGAGAAGTGGCAGATGGACTTCAACGCGGATAAATGTGTTGTGGTCCATTTTGTCAGATCCAACGGGATGAATGAGTACACTATCAAAGGTAGGAGTCTTAGCTGTGTGGAAGAGCAGAGGGATCTTGGGGTCCAGGTCCATAAGACTCTCAAATCGGCCTCCCAGGTGGAGGATGTGGTTAAGAAAGCTTACAGTATACTGGCTTTCATTCATCGAGGGATTGAGTTCAGGAGTCAGGAGGTAATGCTGCAGCTTTATAGGACCCTTGTCAGACCACACTTGGAGTCCTGTGCGCAGTTCTGTTCGCCTCACTATAGGAAGGACGTGGAAGGTATTGAAAGGGTGCAGAGGAGATTTACAAGGATGTTGCCTGGATTGGGAGGCATGCCTTATGAAGACAGGTTGAGGGAGCTGGGACTGTTCTCCCTGGAGAGACGAAGGTTGAGAGGCGACCTGATCGAGGTTTACAAGATGTTGAGAGGAATAGATAGGGTGGACTCTCGGAGACTATTTCCCAGGGCTGAAATGGTCGCAACGAGAGGGCACAGATTTAAGGTGCAGGGAAGCAAGTACAGAGGGGATGCTAGGGGAAAGTTTTTCACTCAAAGGGTGGTGAGTGAATGGAATCGGCTGCCATCGGTGGTGGTCGAGGCGAACTCGCCGGGGTCTTTTAAAAGACTTCTGGATGAGTATATGGGATCGGGGGTTATAGATAGGTCTATGGCTGGGTAGGTTTTGATGTGTTCGGCACAACTTGTGGGCTGAAGGGCCTGTTTGTGCTGTAGTGTTCTATGTTCTAAGTTTCACCAGGATGTTGCCCTGCTCTCAAGAGTGTTGGCTATGAGGAGAGGTTGAATAAACTAGGATTGTTTCACTGGAAAGATGGAGACTGAGGGGAGACCTGATAGAGGTCTACAAAATTCTGAGAGGCATTGGAAGATAGCCAATGTTGTCCCGTTATTTAAGAAAGTTAGCAAGGATAACCTGGGTAATTAAAGGCCAGTGAGTTGATGTCATGTATAATGAAATTGTTAGAGAAGATTGTTAGCGACAGAGAGCATGGTTTTCTCCAAAGGAGGTCATGTCTCACTAATTTGATTGTTTTGAGGAGGTGACAAAAATGATGGATATGGGAAGGCTGTGGATGTTATCTACATGGACTTTAGTAAGGAATTTGACAAGTCCCTCATGGCAAGTTCTTACAAAAGATTAAATCACATTGTATCAGCAGTGAACTAGCCAGATGGCTTCAGAACTGACAGCCATAGAAGCAATCACAAGCATTTGGCCTCTGATCTTCAGATAAGCGTTCTCCAAGGTAGCCTTCACAACACACGACAGCGCAGAGTCGCTGAGCAGAGACTGATAGCCAAGTTCCGCACACATGAGGACGGCCTCAACCAGGATCTTGGGTTCATGTCACTATCTGGGACTTTTTTCTCTGGAGCGTCCAAGGCTGAGGGGTGAGAAGAGGGTACAATTTTGTCTTTTAAAATGCATTTAGACAGTTATGTGGGTAAGATTGGTATAGAGGGATATGGCCAAATTGCAGGCAACTGGGACTAGCTTCAGAGATTAATAAAAAGGGCAACATGGACAAGTTGGGCTGAAGAGCCTGCTTCCATGCTATAAATCTTTATGACTATCTGTAATCCCCACGACATGCCTGGTATTGCAAAATCTCACTAACTGTCCTGGCTAGAGACAATACACATCTCTTTAACCTGTGCTTAACGCTCTCGCCATTTACATTCTCTATATCTTTAAGACTTGATTACCTGTAAAGACTCACATTCTAATCATTATTTTGTTAATTGAGCTTATGCCTTTATATGCCCTGTTTGTGAACAGAACTCACACTTACCTGATAAGGAAGCAGCGCTCTGAAAGCTAGTGGTTTGTGCTACCAACTAAGTCTGTTGGAGTTTAACCTGGTGTAACATAGAACACTACAGCACAGAAGGCCCTTTGGCCCACTAGTTGCACTAACTGTATCCTATCTACCAGGCCTATCTATAATCCTCAATCCCGTTTAATCCCATATACTCATCCAGCAGTCGCTTAAAAGATCCTGGCAAGTTCGCCTCTACCACCACCGACGGTAACTGATTCTACTCACCACCCTGAGTGAAAAACTTACCTCTAACATCTCCTCTGTACTTGCCGCCCAGCACCTTAAACCTGTGTCCTCTCGTAGTGACCATTTCAGCCCTGGGAAATAGCCTCCGAGAATCCACACTATCTATTCCTCTCAACATCTTAAAAACCTCTATCAGGGCACCTCTCATCCTTCATCTCACCAGGGAGAAAAGACCTAACTCTCTCAACCTATTTTTGTTTGTATGTTTATCGATGTCTCCTTTTTACATCCACAGGTGATTCGGTCCACCTTGTTGCCCAACAAAGGGTGTGTGGGTGGTGGGTCATGTGAGGGCTGCTCTTGGATGTTGCTTTGAGAGTTGCCTAGTGCTTCATGTCCATTAGTGTATGCTTAAACTGGACCAATTGACAGGCAACATGACAGCTCAGTGACTACCACTGTTTGCTGTGCAGTTACAGGGACCTGGGTCGGATTTCCAGCTTGGGTCAATGTCTGTGGGAGTTTGCACGTTCTCCTGTGCTTGCGTGGGTTTTCTCTGGGTCTCCGGTTTCCTCCCACACCCAAAAACGTGCTTTTAGGCTGATTGGTGTTAATAAATTGTCCCTAAATTGGATCTCCCTTAATCTGGTGCATGTATAATTCCCTAAATTTGCATCCTTTATTGTGGAGTCTACTAGACATAGACAAAAGTTGTAGGTAGAATAAGGACTTGAATAAGGCACTCACTGAGTGTTAAAATGGGTGGCATGGGCTTGTGGGGCCAAAGGGCCTGTTTCCTATGCTGTACTGTTCTTTGTTCTTTTGTTCTATCCTCATAAGGCATGCCACCCAATCCAGGCAACATCCTTGTAAATCTCCTCTGCACCATTTCAAACAGCTTCCACGTCCTTCTTGTAGTGAGAGTGTAGTGAGAGTTCTTGTTAGTGGAGTGAGAGTGAGAGTACTGTTATATAAAACTTTGATTGTGCCACATTTGGAATACTGTGTCCAATTCTGGTCACCAGACTACTAGAAGAACATGGAGTTTTGGAGAGAATACAGAAAGAATTTACCAGGATATTGCTTGGTATGGAGGATGTTAGCTGAGGAAAGAGTGAATAAACTGGGATTGTTCTTCCTGGAAAGACACAGGCTGGGAGGTGACCTGGTAGAAGTTCATAAAAATTATGAGAGGTGTAGATAGAGTGAACAGTTGAAAGCTTTTTCCCAGGGGAGAAATGATTACAAAGTAGCACAAGTTCAAGATAAGGGGAAAAGGTTCAGTGGAGATGTGCGAGGAAAGTTTCTTAGACAGAGAGAGGTGCAAGTGAGGTGGCTGAGGCAGAAACGTTAGCAACATTTAAGACACATGAACGAACATAGAACATTACAGCGCAGAACAGACCCTTCGGCCCTCGATGTTGCGCTGACCAATTAAGAAAAAGCAATGACCCTCTAACCTAAACCATTCCCTTTTCATCCATAAACCTATCCACGGACCTCTTAAACGCCCCCAAAACTTAAATGTCTCCAAACGGAGAATACAAGGATACAGATGGTTGGTCTAGATAGGACAATGTGATAGGCGCAGGCTTGGAGGGCCAATGAGCCTCTTCCTGTGCTGGTACTGTTCTTTGATAGACAGGGTGGATAGTCAGAGGCTTTTTCCCAGGGTGAAAGTGTTAATTACAAGAGGGCATAGGTTCAAGGGGGAAAGTTTAGGGGAGAAATGCGGCAAAAGTTTTTCAACATGAAGTGGTGGGTGCCTGCAGCAATCTGCCAGAGATGGTGGTGGAAGCAGGCACATCAGCAACATTTGAGAGGCATCTGGATGGATACGAATAGGAAGGGAATGGAGGGTTACGGACTGAGTAAAGGCAGAAATTGTTTTAGTTTAGTTAGGGCATCATGATTGGCTTGGAGAGTTGTGCTGTACTTTTCTTTAAGAAGTCTCAAAACATCAGGTTAAAGACCAGCAGGTTTACTTGAATTCACACTGCTCCTTCATTCACCCAGCCCAACGCTGGCATCTCCATATCACAACGCAAGCCTATCCATTCTCTCCTTATAGTTCAAATACTCCATTCCAGACAACATAGAACACTACAGCACAAACAGGCCCTTCAGCCCACAAGATGTGCCGATCATACCAGTACCTACCATGCCATAGAACTATCTGTAACTCCCAATCCCATTAAACCCCATATACTCATCCAGAAGTCTCTTAAAAGACCCCAGCGAGTTCGCCTCTATCACCACTGACAGCAACCGATTCCATTCACTCACCACCCTCAGTGAAAAACTTACCCCTGACATCTCCTCTGTACTTACTCCCCAGCATCTTAAACCTGTGTCCTCTCGTAGCGACCATTTAAGCCCTGGGAAATAGCCTCTGAGAGTCCACCCTATCTATTCCTCTCAACATCTTAAAAATCTCTATCAGGTCGCCTCTCAACCTTCGTCTCTCCAGGGAGAAGAGTCCCAGCTCTCTCAACCTATCTTCATAAGGCATGCCCCCCAATCCAGACAACATCCTTGTAAATCTCCTCTACACCCTCTCAATAGCTTCTACATCCTTCCTATAATGAGGCGATCAGAACTGCGGACAGTACTCCAAGTGGGGTCTGACAAGGATCTTATAAAATTGCAGTATTACCTCCCGACTCCTAAACTCAATCCTTCTATTAATAGGCCTTCTTGACCACATCCTCCACTTGCGGGGCAGATTTAAGAGTCCTGTGGACCCCAAGATCCTTCTGCTGCTCAACACTGCCAAGACTCCTACCCTTGATATTATACTCCTTCATACTACCACTCCAGAGAGTGGTGGTTGATGGGATATATTCAACCTGGAGTTTAGTTACTAGTGGTGTACCTCAGGGATCTGTTTTGGGGCCACTGTTGTTTGTTGTTTTTATAAATGACCTGGATGAGGGTGTAGAGGGATGGGTTAGTAAATTTGCTGACGACACCAAAGTTGGAGGAGTTGTAGACAGTGAGGACGGAGGTTACAGTTTGCAGAAGGACATGGATAAGTTGCAGAGCTGGGCCGAGAAGTGGCAAATGGAGTTTAATGTGGAAAAGTGTGAGGTGAATTCACTTTGGTCAGAGTAATATGTGTGCAGAATATAGGCTAATGGTAGGACTCTTAGTAGTATAGATGAGCAGAGAGATCTCAGTGTACAGGTGCATAGATCTCTGAAAGTTGGTACTCAAGTTGATAAGCTTGTTAAGAAGGCGTATAGTGTGTTAGCATTTATTGGTAGAGGGATTGAATTTCGGAGCCAAGATGTTATGTTGCAACTGTACAAAACTCTAGTGCGGCCGCATTTGGAGTATTGTGTACAGTTCTGGTCGCCACATTATAAGAAAGATGTGGAGGCATTGGAAAGGGTGCAGAGGAGGTTTACCAGGATGTTGCCTGGTATGATGGGTAGGTCTTATGAGGAAAGGCTAAGGGACTTGAAGTTATTTTCATTCAAGAGAAGAAGACTAAGAGGTGACTTAATTGAGACGTATAAGATGATCAGAGATGTAAATAGGGTAGACAGTATGAGCCTTTTTCCTTGGATGTAGATGGATAGCATGAGGGGACATAGCTTTAAATTAAGGGGTGGTAATTCTAGGACAGATGCTAGAGGTGGGTTCTTTACTCAGAGGGTAGTAAGGGCATGGAATGTCCTGCCTGCAGCAGTTGTGGACTCGTCAAGTTTAAAGGCATTCAAATGGGCAGTGGATAGGCATGTGGATAACATTGGAATAGTTTAGGATAGAGGGTAATAAAATTGGTTACGTTGGTCGGTGCAACATCAAGGGCCGAAGGTCCTGTGCTGCGCTGCAGTGTTCTACGTTAATCCCATTGGTCCTGCCAAAATGGACCACCACACATTTATCCACATTGAAGTCCATCTGCCACTTCTCCACGCAGTCTTGCATCCTATCGATGTCTTGCTGCAACTTCAGACATCCCTCCAGACCATCCACAACCCCACCAACCTTCGTATCGTCGGCGAACTTACTAACCCATCCCTTCACTTCCGCATCCAGGTCATTTATGAAAATGACAAACAGCAAAGGTCCTAGAACAGATCCCTGGGGCACTCCACTTAGTTGATAAGTTTTTAGTTGATAAGTATATGGAAGAGAAGGGAATGGTTTAGTTTGGAGGGGCATTGCTTTTTATATTGGTCGGCGCAACATCGAAGGCCGAAGGGCCTGTTCTGTGCTGTAATGTTCTATGTTCTATGTTCTACGTTCCACTGGTGACTGACCTCCATGCAGAAAAAGACCCATTCTCAACTACTCTCTGCCTTCTGCAGGCAAACTCAGTAAAGTTTTGCAACACCAATTTAAAATCCAACCAATTTATTTGATAGTAAATCCACGAGCTTTCGACACTATGTTGTGCCTTCGTCAGGCAAATGCAGTGTTCTGATCTGCAGAGGCACTCGTATCCACACAGACAGTTACATACTGCTGATTAGAATGCGAATCCTTACATCTAACCTGCTATTCAAGTGTTAAAGTGGCTAACAATGTGTGTGAAGGAAATTCTCTAACCAATGCTCAGGATTTCCTTCACACACATTGTTAGCCACTTTAACACTTGAATAGCAGGTTAGATGTAAGGATTCGCATTCTAATCAGCAGTATGTAACTGTCTGTGTGGATGAGTGCCTCTGCAGATCAGAACACTGCATTTGCCTGACGAAGGCACAACATAGTGTCGAAAGCTCGTGGATTTACTATCAAATAAATTGGTTGGATTTTAAATTGGTGTTGCAAAACTTTACTGAGTTTACCCCAGTCCAACGCCGGCATCTCTACATCATTCTGCAGGCAAGCCAGTTCTGGATCCACAAGGCCAAAGCCCCTTGGATCCCATGCCCTCTCACCTTCTCAAGAAGTCTTGCAAGGGGGACCTTATCAAATGCCTTGCTGAAATCCACGTAAACCACGTCCACTGCTCTTCCTTTGTCAATGTGTTCAGTCACATTTTCGAAGAACTCAACTAGGCTCATAAGGTACGATCTGTCCTTAACAAAGCCGTGTTGACTATTTCTGATCATATTGAAATTCTCTAAATGCTCATAAATCCTATCTCTCAGAATCCTCTCCATCAACTTACTGACCACTGAGGTCAGACACACTGGTCAGTAATTGCCCGGGCTATCCCTGTTCTCCTCCTTGAAAGTAGGCACCACATCCGTAATCCTCCAATCTTCCGGAACCTCTCCCGTCTCCATCGACGACGCAAAGATCATCACCAGGGGCTCTGCAATCCCTTCCCTCACCTCCCACAGTAACCTGGGGTACATCCCATCCGGACCCGGCGACTTATCTACCTTGATGGAATTTAACAGTTCCAACACATCCTCTTTCTTAATGTCCACATACTCAATCTTTTCAGTTTGCCCCATTCCTGTAGTACAACCTCCCAGATCACTCTCCACTGTGAATACTGAGGCAAAGTACTCATTAAACACCTCTGCCATTTCTTCCGGATTCACACAGACTTTTCCCCCTTCACCTTTTATAGGTCCTATCCCTTCTCTTCTCATCCTTTTATTAATTTTTTTTTTTATTAAGCAACACAGCACGGGAAACAGGCCCTTCGGCCCAACAAGCCCGCGCCGCCGTCATACCAAATACATTATCCTATTTTAATATTCCTATATAATAATATATATATTATTCCTAATATGGAAAATTTTCACCATAGGGACAATTTGATACCCAATCAGCCTAAGAGCGAATTTTTGGGTTGTGGGAGGAAACCGGAGTGCCCGGAGAAAACCCACGCAACCACGGGGAGAACGCGCAAACTCCCACAGACACCGGCCCCATTCCAAGTGTCTGCACAGCCACATCGATAGTCTCTGAGCTGTCATGGTGCCCTTCAGATGGTCCACAAAAAGCACTCATTTACGACATGAAGTACCAGGCAACCCATGAATCAACATCCAAGAGCTGTACCCGCACCACCTGCCGAATGCGTGCTCAAATTATGGACCGAATTACCTGTGGAAAACGCCGTAGTTAAACAGTCCTAATATATCCCTCTATCTGCATACCGCTCATGTGGCTGTCCAAGAGACCCTTAAACAGCCCCAGCGTGCCTGCTCCCACCACCTTACTCGGCAGTGCATTCCACACCCCCACTACCCTTTGTGTGAAAAACTGCCCTCTAATATTCGTCCTATACCTAGCCCCCCTCACCCTATGGCCATGACCTCTCGTCCTATCCATTTCTAAAGGTGGAAAAAGTTTACCTCCATTTACTCTATCTATACCCCTTATAATCTTATACACCTCTATGAGATCCCCTCTAAGCCGACGTCTTTCAAGGGAAAACAACCCCAGTCTATCTCATCGTTCCTCATAAGACAGTCCTTCCATACCAAGCAGCATCCTGGTAAACCTCCTCTGCACTCTCTCCAAGGACTCCACATCCTTCCGATAGTATGGAGACCAGAACTGGGCGCAGTATTCCAAGTGAGGCCTAACCAAAGTTGTATACAACTGCAACATCAAACTCCTACTCTTATATTCTATACCCTTTTCTATGAAAGCTAACATACTATACGACTTCTTTGTCACCTTCTCCACCTGTGAGGACACCTTCAGAGACTTGTGAACCTGCACCCCCAAGTCTCTCTGCGTCTCTATGCTCCGTATATTTTTACCTTTTATCCTATAAATCTCTTCTACATTTTTCCGGCCAAAATGCATCACCTCACATTTTTCCGGATTAAATTCCATTTGCCATCTATCTGCCCAATCTACCAACCTGTCTATGTCCTGTTGTATTGCCTGACACTGCTCTTCTGTACCCGCCAATCCACGCATCTTTGTGTCATCAGCAAATTTGCTGATCTCACCACCTACCCCTACTTCCAAGTCGTTTATGTAGACCACAAATAGAAGAGGACCTAGTACTGAGCCTTGTGGCACTCCACTAGTGACAGGCTTCCAGCCGGCAAAAGAGCCTTCCACTACTACCCTCTGTCTCCTCCTCCCGAGCCAGTTCTCGACCCATATACATACCCGACCCTGTATCCCATGCGCCTTCACCTTCTCTATCAGTCTACCATGAGGAACCTTGTCAAACGCCGTACTGAAATCCATGTAGACGACATCAACAGCCTGTCCTTCATCAACTGTTTTTGTCACTTCTTCAAAAAATTCCACCAGATTCGTAAGACAAGACTTCCCCTTGACGAAGCCCTGCTGCGTATCCCTGATCAGATCGCAGCGCTCCAGATGCTCATACATCCTGTCCCTAAGGATCCTCTCCATTAGCTTACCTATAACTGAAGTCAAGCTCACCGGCCTATAGTTCCCTGGGTGATCCCTCTGATCTTTTTTAAACAACGGGACTACGTTTGCTATCCTCCAGTCCTCTGGGACCTCACCTGTGTCCAAGGAAGAGACAAAGATTTGCGTCAGAGGCCCAGCCAAGTCTTCCCTCAACTCCCTTAGCAGCCTGGGGTAAATGCCATCAGGCCACGGAGCTTTATATGTCTTTAAGCTGCCTAACAGCCCCAACACCTCTTTCCTCGTAATCCTTATTTCCCTCAACCAATCCTCAACTTTGTCAACATCAGGCACAGACATCTGTCCGGTCTCCTGTGTGAATACCGACGCAAAGTATTCATTCAGGATCTCCCCCATTCCCTCAGGCTCTAAGCATAGATCCCCTCCACTGTCCCTAAGAGGTCCAATCTTGCCTCTAACCAGCCTTTTGCTCCTTACATAGGTGTAAAATGCCTTTGGATTTTCTTTAATCCTACCTGCCAGAGCCACCTCGTGGCCCCTTTTTGCCTTTCTAATACCCCTTTTTAGATCCCGTCTACACTCTCTATAAGCTTCCAGCGCTATCTCAGTCCCTAGTTGCCTAGATCTAATGTAAGACTCTCTCTTTTTCTTGATCAAGTCCTCAATCTCCCTGGTAAGCCAAGGTTCTCTAATCCTACCTTTCCCATCCTTCCTCCTTGCCGGAACATATCTTTCCTGCAGAGAGTTTAGTTTTCCCTTGAAAGACTCCCACATGTACCTCGTCGACCTGCCCTCAAAAAGCTTATCCCAATCCGTATCTTTAAGATCTTGCCTAATCTGGCCGTATCTAGCCCTCCCCCAGTTAAATACCCTCCCTTTTTGGCCAGTCTCGTCCTTTTCCATTAATATCCTAAAGCAGACAGAGTTGTGATCACTATTTGACACCTGCTCTCCTACCTCGACGTCAACCACCTGGCCTGGCTCATTCCCTAGAACCAAATCCAGTATAGCCCCTCTCTAGTCGGGCCATCCACATACTGCTCCAAGGACCCTTCCAAAACACACTGTACAAATTCCTCCCCATCCACTCCTACATCCCTGGGCACACTCCAATCTACTCCAGGAAAATTGAAATCTCCCACCACTACCACCCTATTTTTCCTACACTTATCTAAAAATTTACTCTTCACATATTTGTAGAATGCCTTGGGATTCTCCTTAATCCTACCCGCCAAAGCCTTCTTGTGACCCTTTCTGGCTCTTCTAATTTCCTTTTTAAGCTCTCTACTACAAGTCTTGTACGCCTCTAGATTCTTAACATCCTCTAGCTCCCTGAACCTATTATACAACTTTCTTTTCTTCCTAACTAGGTTCATCACAACCTTTGTGACCACGGTTCTCTCAACCTACCAAAACTTCCTTGTCTCACCGGAACGTTGTCGAATCATCCTGGTGACTTCTCTCAGTACCCCCTCAACTGCTATCACATCCTTCTTATAGTGAGGAGAGCAGACCTGTACATACTATTCTATTTTATTCTTTTTTATATTCTTTTTTATTATTCATCCATGGGACATGGCCATCACTGGCTGGCCAGCATTTATTGCCTATCCTTAATTGCTCTTGTTGAGAGGACAGTTGGGAATCAGCTACATTACTGTGGCTCTGGAGTCACATTTCAGCCAGACCAGATAAGCACGGCAGATTTCCTTCCCTGAAAGACATTAGTGAACTAGTGATTAGTTGTGGCCTCACCAATGCTCTGTCCAACTTCAACATTCCCTCCTGGCTCTTTTCCTCTATACCACAGCTGATTTAAAAACAAGTATCCCATCTGCCTTCTTAACTCTCTATCCACCTGCTCTGCCAACTTCAGGGATCAGTGAAAAATTACCCCAAGATCCTTCTGTTCCTCTGAGCTTCCCAGTGTCCTGCCATTGTCATGTTTCTTCTTCTAAAGTGCATCACCTCTCACTTATCAAGGTTAAATACCAATTGCCCTGGATGTAGTGACAGGCCAATGGCTCTTTGCCCACTGATTGGCTAGCGGCATTGATTGGTGATTGGCCAGGGGTTGTGGGCATGGTGATTGGCCAGGGACTGTCAGCATGCTGACTGGCTGTCAAACATTTGGAGCAAAAGGAATCAAATTGACAGGTAGTGGGGATCAGGCTATTGAGTTGGATGATCATAATGAATGGCGCAGCAGGCTGGAAGGATCAAATGGCCTCCTGCTCCTATTTTCTATGTTGCTATGACACTTGAGAACATTTTTTCTGTTTCAGACGACGATTCACCAACAGCTGCCTGGATGCAATTGGCCGATTCCTTGTTGAACTTCAGTCTATGAGTCCTACCAGCAGCTTACAGACAACGATTGGAAATTTCAAATCACTGCAGGCAAAACTGGACCGCTTGCACTGACAGTCTTTCTGCGTATCTGTACCCTCCAGACTTTCAATGAGAAATGTGGCAGAATATTGCTGCTGTCTCCATGATACTGTGATCCACACGCTGTTTCCCACTGCTCTGTAGCTCATCTATGTCATTCTATTAATGAAGGGCCTTCCACATCGTTTCTATTTATCTTCTAGCAATTGAACTGAGATTTCCAGTAAACTTACTGTAGGATTCAGTCAGTCATGCACATTGACTACATTCAGCAAGTGTCTGTGATACTCAGCGGGTCCTCTAGAATGACAGAACTTGACATCAGTGATTTGACTTGGAGCTCCGAATGTGGCGTCTTGTTCCATAGACACGTTTGAGAATTCCTCAGAGGAAAACAGTCATCAGATTAGACACCCCCAACTCTGCCCTACATGGGATTGAATCAGGGAGAATATTCTGTGCAAGAATCCCAATACACTTTTTGTTTTTATGTAATTGATATAAAATGTTTTTTCTCATTGTAGAGAACTTCCCAGAAAGGAAATTGAATTAAAATGTAGCTTGGATAATTTGAGATGTGGGGTAGCAATGTTTGATTTTAACCACATTAATCACATTGGCAGATTCCAGCGCATGGTCACTCAGAGTCAAGCTTCCGGATGCAAGCATGCTCACACTGAATTTATGTTTAAATACTGCGGGTTTTTTTTCTTACTATCAAGGGAAGACATATTGCTGTCTGTGCAGTGATATGGGCTAAAATATCCTGCTTTAGCATGTTTGATAGGGACAGTGTAGAGGGAGCTTTACCCCATACCTGACTCTGCTGTACCTAGAATATTACAGCACAGTACAGGCCCTTCAGCCCTCGATGTTGCCCCAACCAGTGGAACCAATCTAATGACCCTCTAATCTAAACTATTCCAATGTTATCCATATGCCTATCCAATGACTATTTGAACACCCGTAAAGTTGGTGAGTCCACAACTGCTGCACGCATCTATCCTGGGAATGTTTGATAGGAACAGTATGGAACAAGAACAAAGAAAATGACAGACAGGAACAGGCCCTTTGGACCTCGAAGCCTGAACTGATCGTGCTGCTTGACTGAACTAAAATCCCCTACGCTTCTGGGAACTATATCCCTCTATTCCCATCTTATTCATGTATTTGTCAAGAAGCTCCTTAAAAGTCACTATTGGATCCACTTCCATTACCAACAAGTAACGAGTTCCAGGCACCAACCACCCTCTGGGTAAAAAACTTGCCTCTTACATCTGCTTTAAACCTTACCCCTCACACCTTAAACCTATGCTCCCTTGTAATTGACTCTTCCACACTGAGAAAAAGCTCCTGACTATCCACTCTGTCCATGTCTCTTATAATCTTGTAGATTTCTATCAGGTCTCCCCTCAACCTGCATCATTCTAGTGACAATGAAAATTAGTAAGTATCCCGAACCTCTTTGCATAGTTAAGTTGCTTTGGTGATGGGGCCTTCCCTGTTCTGGCCAATAGTGACTCCAGATCCAGTAACATTTGGCTGTCCTCTGAAATTGCAGCAAAGCAGCAGTTTGCAGAGATCCAAGGGAAAAGCCAAGTCCGAGACAATAAAACCCTGGCATTCCAGTGACATCCACATCCTGAGAAATACACTGAGAAATGCATAGTTACATTTTTTAAAAAAAGAGACATTGACAGGATGCAAGACTGGGTGGAGAAGTGGCAGGTAGACTTCAATGCAGATAAATGTGTGGTGGTCCATTTTGGCAGGAATAATGGGATGAAGGAATATAATATCAAGGGTAGGAGTCTTGGCAGTGTTGAGGAGCAGAAGGATCTTGGGGTCCAGGTCCATAGGACTCTTAAATCTGCCCCACAAGTGGAGGATGTGGTCAAGAAGGCATATGGTGTATTGGCCTTCATTAATAGAGGAATTGAGTTTAGGAGTCGGGAGGTAATGCTGCAACTTTATAAGACCCTTGTCAGACCCCACCTGGAGTACTGTGTACAGTTCTGGTCACCTCACTATAGGAAGGATGTGGAAATTATTGAGAGGGTGCAGAGGAGATTTACAAGGATGTTGCCTGGATTGGGGGGCATGCTTTATGACGAAAGGTTGAGGGAGCTGGGACTGTTCTCCCTGGAGAGACAAAGGTTGAGAGGTGACCTGATAGAGGTTTTTAAGATGTTGAGAGGAATAGATAAGAGTGGATTCTCGGAGGCTATTTCCCAGGGCTGAAATAGTCGCTACGAGAGGACACAGGTTTAAGGTGCTGGGTGGCAAGTACAGAGGAGATGTTGGAGGTAAGTTTTTCACTGAGAGGGTGATGAGTGAATGGAATCGGTTGCCATCAGTGGTGGTAGAGGCGAACTCGCTGGGGTCTTTTAAGAGACTTCTGAATGAGTACATGGGATTTAATGGGATTGGGAGTTACAGATAGTTCTATGGCATGGTAAGTATAGATATGATCGGCACAACTTGTGGGCCGAAGGGCCTGTTTGTGCTGTAGTGTTCTATGTTCTTAATGCCCTCCGTTATTCTATTACCAGGTAACTATTCTGGTAAATATTTTCTGTACCTCTGCAAAGGCTCCACATCTTTCTGGTAGTGCAGCAACCAGAATTGAACACTGCCAAGTGCAGCCTAACCCAGCTTCTAGAAAGCTGCAACGTGACACTAATTTTTAAACTCAGTGCCTGGCTGATGAAGGCAAGCATGCCATATGCCTTCTTGACTACCTGCTCCACTTGCAGTGCCACTTTCAGTGATCTGTGATTGCCTATCAATACTCTTATGGGTTCTGCCATTTACTGTATATTTCCTATCTGTATTAGACCTTCCAAAATGTGTTACCTCACATTTGTCTGGATTAAACTCCATCTGCCATCTCTCCGCCCAAGTCCCCAACAGATCTACATCCTGCTGTATCCTCTGATGATCCTCATCACTATGGAACATAGAACACTACAGCACAAACAGACCCTTCGGCCCCCAAGTTGCGCCGATCATATCCCTACCTACTAGGTCTATCTATAACCCTTAATCCCTATTAAATACCACATACTCATCCAGAAGTCTCTTAAGACTCCAACGAGTTTGCCTCCACCAATGGTAACTGATTCCACTCACCCACCACAGTCTGAATGAAAAACTTACCCCTGACATCTCCTCTGTACCTACTCCCCAGCACCTTAAACCTGTGTCCTCTCGTTGTGACCATTTCGGCCCTGAATCCACCCTATCTATTCCTCTCAACATTTTATAAACTCTATCATGTCACCTCTCATCTTTCATCTGTCCAAGGAGAAAAGACCTGGCTTCCTCAACTTATCTTCATAAGACATGCCACTCAATCCAGGCAACATCCTTGTAAATCTCCCCTGCATCCTCTCAATAGGTTCCACATCTTTCTTGTAATGAGGCAACCAGAACTGCGCGCAGTACTCCAAATGGGTCTGACTAGGGTCTTATAAAGCTGCAGCATTATCTCCCAACTTCTAAACTCAATGCCTGGATTAAGGAAGGCCAGTACACCTTAACGCCTTCTTGACCACATCCTCCACCTGTGAGGCCGATTTAAGAGTCCCATGGATTCAGACCACAAGGTCTTTCTGATCCTCTACACTGCTAAGAGTCCTACTCTTAATATTGTACTCCTTCATCCCATTGGACCTGCCAAAATGGACCACTACACATTTATCCACATTGAAGTCCATCTGCCACTTCTCTGCCCAGTCTTGCATCCTGTCTATGTCATGCTGCAACTTCAGACATCCCTCCAGACCATCCACAACACCACCAACCGTCATGTTGTCGGCAAACTTACCAACTCATCCCTTCACTTCCTCATCCAGATCGTTTGTGAAAATGACAAACACCTAGAACAGATCCCTGGGGCACTCCACTGGTGACTGACCTCCATGCAGAAAAAGACCCATCCACAACCATTCTCTGCCTTCTACGGGCAAGCCAGTTCTGGGTCCACAAAGCAACAGTCCCATGATCCCATGCCCCCTCACTTTCTCAAGAAGTCTTGTATGGGAGATCTTATCAAACGCCTTGCTGAAATCCATATAACCCACATTCACCATTCTTCTTTTGTCAATGTGTTTAGTCACTTTTCAAATAACCAGGCTGGTAAGGCATGACCTGTCTTTGAGAAAGCCATGCTGACTACTTTTGATCACATTAAACTTCTCTAAATGTTCATAAATCAAAGAACAACACAGCACAGGAAACAGGCCCTTTGGCCCAATGAGCCCACACCGCCATTTTAACATTCCTATTTCCATCCATGACCTTTGTTTATGTTTATGGAAATCTGCATGGGAGACAATTTAGGGACAATTTGTTTCGCCAATCAACCTAAGAGCACATGTTTGAGGTGTGGAAGGAAACTGGAGAAAACCCATGCAAGCACAGGGATAATGCGCAAATTCCTACAGATACCAGCCCAAATCCCTGTATCTGCACAGCAACAGTGATAGTCACTGAGCCTGTGCCTCCGTATCCTTTCCATCAACTTACCAACCCACTGAGTCGGTAATTTCCTGGGCTACCCTGTTTCCTTTCTTGAATATAGGAACCACATCCACAATCCTCCAGAATCTCTCTCATCTCCACTGATGATGCAAAGATCATTGAAATAGGCTTTGCAATGTCTACCTCACCTCTCATAGTAACCTGGGGTTCATCCCATCCAGTCTCGGTGACTTAGCTATCTTGATGCAATTCAAAAGTTCCAACACACTGTTCTTAATTTCCACCTTCTTGATTTTTCAGTCTGCTGCAAACTTGCAGTACAACCGCCCAGATCAGTTTCCACCATAAATACCGAGGTAAAGTACTCATTTAGCACCTCTGCCATTTCTTCCGGTTCCATACAGACTTTTCCCCTTCACCTTTTATAGGTCCTATTCCTCCACATAGAACAATACAGCACAAACAGGCCCTTCGGCCCATGAGTTGCACCGATCATATCTACCAATCCACAGACCTATCTATAACCCCCATTCTATTCTTTTCCATATACTCATCCAGAAGTCTTTTAAAAGACCCCAGTGAGTTTACCTCAACAACCTCCGACAGCAGCCGATTCCATTCACTCACCACCCTCTGAGTGAAAAACTTACCCCTAACGTCCCCTAACATTTATCGACAGGATG
Organism: Sphyrna mokarran; assembly: GCA_024679065.1. NCBI lineage: Eukaryota > Metazoa > Chordata > Chondrichthyes > Carcharhiniformes > Carcharhinidae > Sphyrna > Sphyrna mokarran. The sequence goes on from JAGIQG010000006.1 coordinate 653,140, forward strand.
CAAGACTGGGCGGAGAAGTGGCAGATGGACTTCAACGCGGATAAATGAGTTGTGGTCTATTTTGGCAGATCCAACGGGATGAGTGAGTACACTATCAAAGGTAGGAGTCTTAGCTGTGTGGAAGAGCAGAGGGATCTTGGGTTCCGGGTCCATAAGACTCAAATCGGCCTCCCAGGTGGAGGATGTGGTTAAGAAAGCTTACGGTGTGCTGGCCTTCATTCATCGAGGGATTGAGTTCAGGAGTCAGGAGGTAATGCTGCAGCTTTGTAGGACCCTTGTCAGACCACACTTGGAGTACTGTGCGCAGTTCTGGTCGCCTCACTATAGGAAGGACGTGGAAGCTATTGAAAAGGTGCAGAGGACATTTACAAGGATGTTGCCTGGATTGGGAGGCATGCCTTATGAAGACAGGTTGAGGGAGCTGGGACTGTTCTCCCTGGAGAGACGAAGGTTGAGAGGTGACCTGATAGAGGTTTACAAGATGTTGAAAGGAATAGATAGGGTGGACTCTCAGAGACTATTTCCCAGGGCTGAAATGGTCGCGACGAGAGGGCACAGCTTTAAGGTGCAGGGAAGCAAGTACAGAGGGGATGCTAGGGGAAAGTTTTTCACTCAAAGGGTGGTGAGTGAATGGAATCGGCTGCCATCGGTAGTTATCGAGGCGAACTCGCTGGCGTCTTTTAAAAGATTTCTAGATGAGTATATGGGAGCTAATGGGATTGGGGGTTATAGATAGGTCTATGGCTGGGTAGGTTTTGAGGTGTTCGGCACAACTTGTGGGCCAAAGGGCCTGTTTGTGCTGTAGTGTTCTATGTTCTATCCCCTTTGTATTTGCTTCCCTGCACCTTAAATCTGTGTCCTCTCATAGTCACCATTTCAGCTTGGGGAAATAGTCTCTGAGAATCCACCCTATCTATTCCTCTCAACATTTTATAAACCTCTATCAGGTCGCCTCTCAACCTACGTCTTTCCAGTGAGAAGAGTCCCAGCTCCGTCAACCTATCTTCATAAGGCCTGCCTCCCAATCCAGGCAGTATCCTTCTAAATCTCCTCGGAACCCTCTCAATAGCCTCTACATCCTTCCTATAGTGAGGCGACCAGAACTGCGCACAATACTCCAACTGGGGTCTGACAAGGGTCTTATAGAGCTGTATAATTACCTCCTGAATCCTAAGCTTAATCCATCGATTAATGAAGGCCAGCACATCATGTGCCTTGTTGATCACATCTTCTACGTGTGAGGCCAATTTAAGAGTTTTTTTTTCCTTTAATTTATCATTAAAATCAACCTCTTTGACCGAAGATTCTGGTCGTTTATGTTAATATTTCTCTCTGTCACAGAGTCAAATTTTGTCAACATTGCAACACTCAATAGAGTGGTGGGATGTGTTGCTGTATTAAAGGGGGTAAGTTGTTGTTGGTCTCTTGTTACTCAAACATTAGTCCGTTTATAAGGAAGGGAGATCGGTCAGGTGCCAGGTGTCACAAGTAATGCAAGAATTATAATTGTAAATCATTGAATCAGAGATGGAACTTTTCTGTATTATCCACCACAAGAATCAGAGTGGGTCGGCCCGGGGTTTGTTGGGGGGGGGCGGGGGGGTGGTTGGCGCCATTTGAACTTACAAAAATCCATTGATCACGGGTAGGATTTTCCAGTGTTGGAATGAGTGCAGCTGGAAAATCCCACCCAGTGTGTTTGATGAACATTTAATGACTTTAATCAAGCAATTGAGGTGGACTTGTTAGGATATGGGCCTCCTGATTAAGGACCAAAATTGATAGGCAAAACAGGGATTTCTTGTCAACCAGGAATGCCAGTTCCTTTGGAACTCCGTGTGTAGACTGCTAACTGAAAGCACTCTGTGTGCTGTTGTCAGACTTGTAAATAAAAGGATATTGGTGAGGGGACTTCTACCTTCGAGGACTTATTAAAGTTTGTCAGACAGTTTGTTTCCTCAAGATTGTTCTCTGTTAAATCGCCCCTGATCTGAATATGTAAAGTTCTTTTTTTAAATTTGTCCTTAAATTAATTTTCAAACTGATGTCTTTGGTTGCTCGAGTGTCCCCCAAGTCTGTTATTGCTCCTTAACACCAGTAACCGTGTCATGCCAGCATCTTAATGACAGTTAACAAAGCCACACCACTGCACAATAATGATGTTGCCATTTTATTGGCAATAAAAATTAGAAATTAAAAAAATGTTGTGACTTTGAAAAGCCATTGGCAATTATTTTAACTATTCCCGTTTTGTACATACATCTCTTGCGCAACTAGCTGCTTTGAATTGCAAGTTGAGACGAAAACAATATGAAATATGAGCGAACAAGTTTCACATTTCCTGTTGATTGGCTCCATTTTGTTAGCTTCCCGAATGGCAAAGATACACACAAATCAAACTGTCTGGTTTTTTTTTGTGCAATTTCTTATTCTTGAAAGCTTCTTTATGTTGTTAAAAAAAATTGGGGTCTTTGCTGATGCACTTTGTTGATGTACATAGAACACTACAGCACAAACAGGCCCTTCGGCCCACAAGTTGCATCGATCATACCCATACCTACCAGGCCATAGAACTATCTGTAACTTCCAATCCCATGTACTCATCCAAAAGTCTTTTAAAAGACCCCAGCGAGTTCACCTCCACCACCACTGACGGTAGCCGATTCCATTCACTCACCACCCTCTGAGTGAAAAACAACTCCTCTGTATTTGCTGCCCAGCATCTTAAACCCATGTCCTTTCATAGCGACCATTTCAGCCCTGGGAAATAGCCTCCGAGAATCCACCCTATCTATTCCTCTCAACATTTTATAAACCTCTATCAGGTCGCCTCTCAACCTTCATCTTTCCAGAGAGAAGAGACCCAGCTCCCTCAACCTATCTTAGGTTGCTCAGGCTATTTGGCAAAACAAATTCTCCCTAAATTGTCTTAAATTTGGTTTTTAATCCATAGAGCTTTAAACATGGACAGGGATCACATAGAGGTGGGAACATCAGGGTGGCGGCGCGGGCTCGTTGGGCCGAAGGGCCTGTTTCCCGTGCTATTTTGTTCTTTGTTCTTTGAGATGTTAGAGGTAAGTTTTTCACTCAGAGGGTGATGAGTGAATGGAATCGGCTGCCATTGGTGGTGGTAGAGGCGAACTCGCTGGGGTCTTTAAAGAGACTTCTGGATGAGTACATGGGACTTAATGGGATTGGGAGTTACGGATAGTTCTATGGCCTGGTAAGTATAGATATGATCGGCACAACCTGTGGGTCGAAGGGCCTATTTGTGCTATAGTGTTCTATGTTCTACAGCTCTTAGCCTCATGGATGTGCCACAATGATTCTGCCAGCACCTGAGCTCTGAAAGCTGGAGCCCAAGCTTCTGCAGCTGGTGACACTTTTACACATCTGGTTGTCTAAGGGAGTCAGGAGCAGCCAAAACTTCCCACATATTACAGGATACACATTCCAAACAACTAAGCTGTTTTGCCATGGCTTCAATTTACTTCCCTTGCGTTAACTTTATTTCTCTTTTGTTTACTTATGCAACTTTATTTACCTGCCCTTGACATAATTTTAATTCTCTCTTGCTTGTGTTTCTTAGTTAAATCTAAATAGTCCCATCTTTAAAAATAATTTTTTCCTTTCTCCAAGTCATTTATATTATAAACAACTCTGTCCTAGTACTGATCCCTTTGATCAACCAACCTGCCCTTACCCCCACTCACTGTTCCCTGTTTAACAGCCAATTCTCTATCCATCCTAATTAATATACTACCCCCAACATTATGGACTGTTATCTTATGACTTAACCGTTTGCAAGATACCTTGTCGAATGTTTTCTGGAGATCCAAGTATACCACATCTATTAGTACCCCTCTATCCACTCTGATTAGTCAGATACGATTTTCCTGTCATGAAGCCGTGCTGTCTCTGCTTGATTAGATTATAATTTTCCAAATGTGCTGCTTTTATTTCCATATTTCCTGACTCCTTGGTTTACTACAGACTCAGCACCTTTCTATACCAGAAATGAAGAATTAGGAAATTAGATTAAGGAGTTTTAGAACATAGAACATTACAGCGCAGAACAGGTCCTTTGGCTTTCGATGTTTGCGCGAATTTTCATCGAGTTGTCCAAAATCCTGAATTGTTTGATGGAACAGATAGGAAAAGAATGTTTCTAGTGGGTAAAATGTCGGTAAACAAAGAACACTGCTTTTCAATAATTGAAAAAAGAACTAGAGATGAAATGAAGACACTTCATAAAACACTCACTTGGCCAAAAAGGCAGTGGAAGCAAATTCAATAGTAATTTTCCAATAGAAATGGAATAAGTACTTGCAGGAGTAATGGGAAATAACAGTGGAGTGGGATTAATTGGTTAGATGTTTCAAAGAGCTGGCATGTTTCCAATGGACTGAATGGCCTCCTCCTGTCATGTGCTGGATGTGTGATTTTCTGATTTTAAGCCAAATAGAATTGCTGATGGTAATTTAGAGTTTGTGGAACAATAAGTGTGAGTGGTTTTGTAAATATTGCAGACAAATAACAGGTACGAGGTGAACTTTAAAGTTTGATCCAGGACAAATGAGAGGTAAGGAGTAATGGAGATTACTCCATTACTATTGTACTCTGACCCTTCACTGACCTTTGAGCTGGTCTTGCTATTGATTCAGGCAAGTCCCAAGGGCTAGGAACTCCCTAACCAACTGAAAGAGTTCTGCTTGGGATAATGTGTGGAGGATCATTTTACAGTAACATTGAGGTGGGACTGTTACATATCAAAAAGCAACCTGATTCTCACTGAACCCAACATTACCAGAGATCAAAACTTCAATTCAAATCATTCAGTGTTTTTGTGTTTTACCACATACAATGTTAAAAGTCAGGACTGGAGTTAAAGAAATGAAAACCTCTTTGTAAACAAGAACTGGGTGGAGACGAAAAGCAGTCAGAGAGGTGTGATGGAGGACTGGCAGGGATTACATAGCTGAGAAAATGACTAATTAATCGGATTGGGTAAAATAAACAGATTGGGTTTCACAGGTGCAGACTGTCGATGAAGAGAAGTTTTGGGATGGTTTTGTGTTTTATAAGTTTCATAGTTTACAGAATGATAACACTGCCAAGACTCCTACCCTTCATACTATACTCCTTCATCCCATTGGTCCTGTCAAAATGGACCACCACACATTTATCTGCGTTGAAGTCCATCTGCCACTTCTCCGCCCAGTCTTGCATCCTGTCTATGTCCCGCTGCAATTTCAGACACCCCTCCAGACCATCCACAACACCACCAACCTTTGTATCGTCGGCGAACTTACTAACCCATCCCTCCACTTCCTCATCCAGGTCATTTATGAAAATGACAAACAGCAAGGGTCCTAGAACAGATCCCTGGGGCACTCCACTGGTGACCGACCTCCATGCAGAACAAGACCCGTCCACAACCACTCTCTGCCTTCTGCAGGCAAGCCAGTTCTGGATCCACAAGGCCAAAGCCCCTTGGATCCCATGCCCTCTCACCTTCTCAGTCTTGGCAGTGTTGAGGAGCAGAAGGATGTTGGGGTCCGGGTCCATAGGACTCTTAAATTGGCACCGCAAGTGGGGGATATGATCAAGAGGGCATATGGTGTACTGGCCTTCATTAATCGAGGGATTGAGTTTAGGAGTCGGGAGGTAATTCTGCAACTTTATTGGGCAAAGTATTGGAGAGAATTATTAGGGATAGGATTTATAGTTATTTAGAGAGAAATGAATTGATTGGGGATAGCCAGCATGGTTTTGTGAAGGGTAGGTCGTGCCTTACTAACCTTATTGAGTTTTTTGAAAAAGTGACCAAAGAGGTGGATGGGGGTAAGGCAGTTGATGTGGTATATATGGACTTTAGTAAGGCGTTCGATAAGGTGCCCCATGGAAGGCTTCTGCAGAAAATGCAGATGTATGGGATTGAGGGTGATTTAGCTAATTGGATTAGGAATTGCTAGCTGATAGAAGACAGAGGGTGGTGGTTGATGGAAGTTATTCATCGTGGAGTTCGGTTACAAGTGGTGTACCTCAGGGATCTGTTTTGGGGCCCCTGCTGTTTGTAATTTTTATAAATGATCTGGATGAGGGTATTGAAGGATGGATTAGTAAATTTGCGGATGACACCAAAGTCGGAGGAGTGGTAGATAGTGAAGAGGGGTGTTATAGTTTGCAGAGAGACTTGGACAAGTTGCAGAGCTAGGCCGAGAGGTGGCAAATGGAGTTAAAGGGGAAAAGTGTGAGGTAATTCACTTTGGCAGGAATAACAAATGTGTAGAGTATAGGGCTAATGGTAGGACTCTCAACAGTGTTGATGAACAGAGGGATCTTGGTGTATATGTTAATAGAACAAAGAACAAAGAGCAATACAGCACGGGAAACAGGCCCTTCGGCCCAACGAGCCCATGCTGCCGTCCTAACGTCTTAATGACATATCCTTGACTTTAGACTATTCCTATTGTTGAAGATTCCCATATAGGGACCAATATAGGGACAATTTGTTACCCAATCAGCGTAAGAGCACATTTTTGGGATGTGGGAGGAAACCGGAGCACCCAGAGGAAACCCACGCAACCATGGGGAGAACGCGCAAACTCCCGCAAACACAGGCCCAAATCCATGTGTCAGCACAGCAACAGCGATAGTCTCTGAGCTGTCATGTTGCCCATCAGATGGTCCAGTTTAAGCATACACAGACGATGTGAAGCACTAGGCAACTCCTGAAGCAACTCCAAGAGCAGCTCTCGCACGATATGCCACATGCATACCCCTTGTTGGTCAACAAGGTGGATCGAATTGCCTGTGGAAACAAATAAGACTTAATTAAACATGCTAAAAAAAAAACTAAGACATTCCCGAGATGAAACTAAAAGATAGTCTACTACTATTTGGTCCTCCCAATATTCAAACAGTCCTCCTATATCCCTCTATCTGCAGACCGCTCATGTGGCTGTCCAAGAGACCTTTAAACAACCCTAGCGTGCCTGCTCCCACCACCTTACTCTGATGATCCCTGAAAGTTGGCAATCAAGTCGCTAAGGTTGTTAAGAAGGCATATGGAGTCTTAGCTTTTATTGGTAGGGGGATTGAATTTCGGAGCCGCAACATCATGTTGCAACTGTACAAAACTCTAGTGCGGCCGCACTTGGAGTATTGTGTGCAGTTCTGGTCCCCACATTATAAGAAAGATGTGGAGGCATTGGAGAGGGTACAGAGGAGGTTTACCAGGATGTTGCCTGGTATGGAGGGCAGGTCTTATGAAGAGAGGCTGAGGGATTTGAGGTTGTTTTCGTTAGAAAGAAGGCGGCTAAGAGGAGACCTTATTGAAACATATAAGATGATTAGAGGTTTAGATAGGGTGGACAGTGATAGCCTTTTTCCTAGGATGGAGAAAGCTAGCACGAGGGGACATAGCTTTAAATTAAGGGGTGGTGGTTATAGGACGGATGTCAGAGGTAGGTTCTTTACCCAGAGGGTGGTAAGGGTATGGAATGCTCTGCCCACGTCAATTGTAGATGCGCCAAGTTTGGTGGCGTTTAAGAGGTTAGTAGGTAAGTTTATGGACAAAAGGGGAATGGTTTAGGTTAGAGGGTCATTGCTTTTTCCTAATTGGTCAGCGGAACATCGAAGGCCGAAGAGCCTGTTCTGCGCTGTAATGTTCTATGTTCTATTTTATAAGACTCTTGTTAGACCCCACTTGGAGTACTGTGTGCAGTTCTGATTGCCTCACTATAGGAAGGATGTGGAAGCTATTGAGAGGGTGCAGAGGAGATTTACAAGAATGTTGCCTGGATTGGGGTGGCATGCCTTATGAAGATAGGTTGAGAGAGCTATGTCCCTTCTCCCTGGAGAGACGAAGGTTGAAAGGTGACCTGATAGAGGTTTATGACATGTTGAGAGGAATAGATAGGATGGATTCTCGGAGGCTATTTCCCAGGGCTGAAATGGTCACTATGAGGGGACACAGGTTTAAGATGCTGGGGAGTAAGTACAGAGGAGATGTTAGAGGTAAGTTTTTCACTCAGAGGGTGATGAGTGAATGGAATCGGCTGCTGTCAGTGATGGTAGAGGCGAACTCTCTGGCATCTTTTAAGAGACTTCTGGATGAGTACATGGGATTTAATGGGATTGGAAGTTACAGATAGTTCTATGGCCTGGTAAGTATAGATATGATCGGCACATCTTGTGGGCCGAAGGGCCTGTTTGTGCTGTAGTGTTCTATGTTTAAAACCTAAATGAGGCAGAGACTACACCAGAACAGGCTACAGCAAGGAGCCATTAACCATAAATCATAGGATCCTGTCTGTCACAGCTCTTTGAAAGAACAATCCAATGAGTCTCAATTTCCTTTGCTGCAATCTCTGCTCAATTCCTGTGGATATACAGACCGAATTTTCCTGCTGTTCACACCTGCCGGATCTTCCAGTCCTGTTAAAGCACACTCCTGCTGCGGGTTTCCTGGTGCCAAGAGGCACATCAACAGGAAACCTCATGGACAATGGCAGGACCAAAGATCTGGCCACCAGCCTCCCGCTAAATACATGGTGGGTTGTGAGGAAAAACCGCCCCACAATCTTTCTCTTGAAGCATTCATCCAATTACTTTCTGAAACTTACTTAGTAAGAACATAAGAAATAGGATCAGGAGTAGGCCATCCAGCCCCTTGACCCTGCCTCACCATTCAATAAGATCATGGCTGATCTGAAGTGGATCTGTTCCACTTTCCCGCTTTCTTCCCATAACCCTTAATTCCTTTATCTCTCAGACTCATTCTAATAGTAATTCTATTTCCTCCGATCTGTAAGACATTCTACAAAATAGGCAAATGCAAAAGGCTATTCCTTTTTCCTTAACAGCCTCTCCATCCACCTCTTTCATTGTCTCCACTCTCCCAATCATCCCACTTACTCCTTATCTAAGAAATGCTTATGGGGATAGGCGCAAAAATGAAGTTGAGGATTAAATCACATTAATCATGATGCTGGAGCAGAGTTGATGGGCCGAATGGCCTACTCTGCTTCTACTAGAACAAACAATAAAGAAAACATAGACAATAGAATATTGAACACTACAGCACAAACAGGCCCTTCGGCTCATGAGTTGCGCTGATCACATCTATACCTATCAAGCCATAGACTTATCTATAACCCCCAATCCCATTAGTTCCCATATACTCATCCAGAAATCTTTTAAAAGACCCCCAGCGAGTTCGCCTCTACCACCACCGACGGCAGCCGATTCTATTCACTCACCACCCTCTGAGTGAAAAACTTACCCCTAACATCCCCTCTGTATTTGTTTCCCTGCACCTTAAATCTGTGTCCTCTCGTAGTGACCATTTCAGCTCGGGGAAATAGTCTCTGAGAGTCCACCCTATCTATTCCTCTCAACATTTTATAAACCTCCATCAGGTCGCCTCTCAACCTACGTCTCTCCAGTGAGAAGAGTCCCAGCTCCCTCAACCTATCTTCATAAGGCCTGCCTCTCAATCCAGGCAGCATCCTTGTAAATCTCCTCTGAACCCTCTCAATAGCCTCTACATCCTTTCTATAATGAGGCGACCAGAAGTGTGCACAATATTCAAAGTGGGGTCTGACAAGGCTCTTATAGAGCTGCATCATTACCTCCTGACTCCTAAACTGTATTCCTCAATTAATGAAATAAGTACTTATTATGAAGGGGGACATTCATCGGCGTGGTCTCCATCACCTGAGGTTTCTCCTTCCTAATAGTTACCCACGTTCCTTCTTCCCGTTGCCCTGGTGTGACCACCTGCCAATAGCTCCCATCAATTATCTCCTCATTCTCTCTAATGAGACAAGGGTCCTCAAGCTGCATTTCCAGTTCCTTAACCTGGTCCCTTAGGGACAGCAGCTCCACACACCGAGCACAGGTTTGGATGTACAGCACTGGAACAGGCCTTTCAGCCCTCCAAGCCGATTGTGATATCTAATTAAACTAAAAAAAGCTTCTGCCCTTACTTGATCCGTATCCCTCTATTCCCTCCCTATTCACGCACCCAGCCAGATATCTCTTAAATGTTGCTAATGTGCTTGCTCCCAGCACTTCCTCTGGTAGCACATTCCAGGCACCCACTATGTGTGGGTGGTGAAAAACTCCACCCACACATCTCCTTTCTTCATTGGCCATTGGTAAGCTCCCAGAGGATTGGAGAATAGCCAATGTTGTCTCGTTATTTAAGAAAGATAGCAAGGATAAACCAAGTAATTATAGGCCAGTGAGACTGACATCAATGATCAGGCAACTGTTGGGGAAGATTTTTAGGAGTAGGATCAATACACATTTGGAACTGAATGCTGTTTTTAGTAACAGACAGCATGGTTTTTGTATGTGGGAATTCATGTCTCACTAATTTATTTGAGTGTTTTGAGGAAGTGACAAGAATGATTGATGAGGGAAGGGCTGTGGATGTTGTCTGTGTGGACTTTAGTAAAGCATTCGACAAGGTCCCCATGACAGGCTGGTGCAAAAAGGTTAAATCATATGGGGTCAGGGGTAAATAGTTAAATGAATTCAGAACTGGCTTGGCCATAGAAGTCAGAAAGTAGCAGTGAAAGGATCTTTTTCTGAATGTGGTCTGTAACAAGTGGTGTTCATGATGTGGCGATGCCGGCATTGGACTGAGGGTAAATGCCGTAAGAAATCTCACAACACTAGGTTAAAGTCCAACAGGTTCATTTAATAGCAAAGGTACTAGCTTTCGGAGCACTGCTCCTTCATCAAGTAAATGGGAGTTCTGTTTACAAACAGGGAATATAAAGACACAAACTAAATTTACAAAATAATAGTTGGAATGCGAGTGTTTACAGGTAATCAAGTCTTTTAAAGGTACAGACAGTGTAAGTGGAGAGAGGGTTAAGCACAGGTTAAAGAGATGTGTATTGTTTCCAGACAGGGCAGCTAGTGAGATTTTGCAAGCCCAGGCAAGTTGTGGGGGTTACAGATAGTGTGACATGAACCCAAGATCCCAGTTGAGGCCATCTTCACACATGCGGAACTTGGCTATCAGTTTCTGCTCAGCGACTCTGTGCTGTTGTGTGTCGTGAAGGCCACGTTAGAACATAGAACATTACAGCACAGAACAGGCCCTTCGGCCTTCGATGTTGCACCGACCAATATAAAAAGCAATGCCCCTCCAAACTAAAACATTCCCTTCTCTTCCATATACTTATCAACTAACCTCTTAAACGCCACCAAACTTGGCGCATCTACAACTGCTGCAGGCAGGGCATTCCACTCCCGAACCACCCTTTGGGTAAAGAACCTACCTCTGATATCCATCCTATAACTCTCACCCCTTAATTTAAAGCTGTGTCCCCTCGTGCTAGCTTCCTCCATCCTAGGAAAAAGGCTATCACTGTCCACCCTATCTAAACCTCTAATCATCTTATATGTTTCGATAAGGTCCCCTCTTCGCCGCCTCCTTTCTAACGAAAACAACCTCAAATCCCTCAGCCTCTCTTCATAAGACCTGCCCTCCATACCAGGCAACATCTGGTAAACCTCCTCTGTACCCTCTCCAATGCCTCCACATCTTTCTTATAATGCGGGGACCAGAACTGTACACAATACTCCAAGTGTGGCTGCACTAGAGTTTTGTACAGTTGCAACATGACGTTGCGGTTCCGAAATTCAATCCCCCCTACCAATAAAAGCTAAGACTCCGTATGCCTTCTTAACAACCTTATCGACTTGACTGCCTACTTTCAGGGATCTATGCACAAATACACCAAGATCCCTCTGTTCATCAACACTATTAAGAATCCTACCATTAGCCATATACTCTACACATTTATTATTCCTGCCAAAGTGCATTACCTCACACTTTTCCACATTAAACTCCATTTGCCACCTCTCGGCCCAGCTCTGCAACTTGTCCAAGTCCCTCTGCAAACTAAAACACCCCTCTTCACTATCTACCACTCCACCGACTTTAGTGTCATCTGCAAATTTACTAATCCATCCTTCAATACCCTCATCCAGATCATTTATAAAAATTACAAACAGCAGGGGCCCCAAAACAGACCCCTGAGGTTGTTGGAGAATGTTTACCCGAAGGTCAGAGGCCAAATGCCCATCACCGCTGAAGTGTTTCCCAACAGGAAGGGAACACTTGTAACTGTTGAGCAGCGTTCATTCATCTGTTGTTGTAGCGTCTGCATGGTCTCCCCAATGTACTAAGCCTCAGAATATCCTTTCCTGCAGTGTATTAGGTAGACAACATTGGCCGAGTTGCAAGAGTACGTACCGTGTACCTGGTGAATCGTATTCTCACGAGATGATGTCATCTCTGTCGATGATCCAGCATGTTTTGCAGAGGTTGCTGTGGCAGGGTTGTGTGATGTTGTGGTCACTGTTTTCCTGAAAGCTGGGTTGTTTTCTGAGAAGAATTATGTTGTGGGCAAGGTATTGGAGAGAATTATTAGGGATAGGATTTATAGTTATTTAGAGAGAAATGAATTGATTGGGGACAGTCAGCATGGTTTCGTGAAGGGTAGGTCATGCCTTACTAACCTCATTGAGCTTTTTGAGAAAGTGACCAGAGAGGTGGATGGGGGTAAGGCGGTTGATGTAGTATATATGGACTTTAGTAAGGCGTTTGATAAGGTGGCCCATGGAAGACTTCTACAGAAAATGCAGATGTGTGGAATAGAGGGTGATTTAGCTAATTGGATTAGGAATTGGCTGGCAGATAGAAGACAGAGGGTGGTGGTTGATGGGAGATATTCATCGTGGAGTTCGGTGACGAGTGGTGTGCCTCAGGGGTCTGTTTTGGGGCCCCTGCTGTTTGTAATTTTTATAAATGATCTGGATGAGGGTATTGAGGGATGGATCAGTAAATTTGCAGATGATACTAAAGTTGGTGGAGTGGTAGATAGTGAAGAGGGGTGTTTTAGTTTACAGAGTGACTTGGACAAGTTGCAGAGCTGGGCCGAGAGGTGGCAAATGGAGTTTAATGTGGAAAAGTGTGAGGTAATGCACTTTGGCAGGAACAATAAATGTGTAGAGTATAGGGCTAATGGTAGGGCTCTTAATAGTGTTGAGGAACAGAAGGATCTTGGTGTATGTGTCAATAGATCCCTGAAAGTAGGCAGTCAAGTGGATAAAGTTGTTAAGAAGGCATATGGAGTCTTAGCTTTTATTGGTAGGGGGATTGAATTTAGGAGCCGCAGCATCATGTTGCAACTGTACAAAACTCTAGTGCGGCCGCACTTGGAGTATTGTGTGCAGTTCTGGTCGCCACATTATAAGAAAGATGTGGAGGCATTGGAGAGGGTACAGAGGAGGTTTACCAGGATGTTGCCTGGTATGGAGGGCAGGTCCTATGAAGAGAGGTTGAAGGATTTGAGGTTGTTTTCGTTAGAAAGGAGGCGGCTAAGAGGGGATCTTATTGAAGCATATAAGATGATTAGAGGTTTAGATAGGGTGGACAGTGATAGCCTTTTTCCTAGGATGGAGAATGCTAGCACGAGGGGACACAGCTTTAAATTAAGGGGTATGAGTTATAGGACGGATATCAGAGGTAGGTTCTTTACTCAAAGAGTGATTAGGGAGTGGAATGCCCTGCCTGCAGCTGTTGTAGATGCGCCAAGTTTGGTGGCGTTTAAGAGGTTAATTGATAAGTATATGGAAGAGAAGGGAATGGTTTAGTTTGGAGGGGCATTGCTTTTGATTTTGGTCGGCACAACATCGAAGGCCGAAGGGCCTGTTCTGTGCTGTATTGTTCTATGTTCTATGTTCTATGTAATAGTCTGTTTGAGGTTGTGTGATTATTTGAAAGCCTGAAGTGGGGGTGTGGGGATGGTCCTGGCGAGATGTTTGTCTTCATCAATGACATGTTGAAGACTCTGGAGAAGATGTTGTAGCTTCGTCATCCAGTACTTCCCCAGAGCAGAGAAGCTACGACATCTTTTCTGGAACCTTCCACCTGATAAAGTGCATTCGGATAATTACATGGGTAAGATGGGTATAGAGGGATATGGGCCAAATGCGGGCAACTGGTACTAGCTTAGTAGTTTTTAAAAAAGGCAGCATGGATAAGTTGGGCCGAAGAGTCAGTTTCCATGCAGTAAACTCTCTGACTCTATGACCCACAAGGAAGCTTTAAACCAAATTTTATTTAAAACACAGAATATAACAAAAATCATGAGCTAAACTTCACCAATTACAAAACTTAAACATGACACAGTATAATGAGAAATTGCAGAGCTCTGACATGCAGAGTCATAGAGATTTACACCATGGAAAGGGACCCAATGCCCCAACTTATCCATACCACCCTTGTTTTTAAACCCTTAAGCTAATTCCAATTGCCCGCATTTGGCTTATATCCCTCTATATCCATCGTGGTAGGGAAGCTGTTGGAGGGGATTCTTAGAGATAGGATGTATAGGCACTTAGAGCGTTGTGATCTGATTAGGAATACGCAGCATGGATTTGTTAAGGGGAGGTCGTGCCTTACAAATCTGGTAGAATTTTTTAAGGAGGTGATGAAAACGGTGGACGAAGGGCGAGCCGTTGATGTCGTCTATATGGATTTTAGTAAGGCATTTGACAAAGTCCCTCGTGGGAGGTTAGTCGAGAAGGTCAAGGCTAATGGGATACAAGGACAGGTAGCTAGATGGATAAGTAACTGGCTTGGTAATAGGAAACAGAGAGTAATAGTGGAAGGGTGTTTTTCTAGCTGGAGGTCAGTCACTAGTGGTGTGCCGCAGGGCTCAGTACTGGGACCTCTTCTATTTGTAATATATATAAATGACTGGGAAGAGGGAGTAAGTGGAGTGATCAGCAAGTTTTCAGACGATACAAAGATGGCTGGACTTGCAGATAGTGAGGAGCATTGTCAGGCGATGCAGCAGGACATAGATAGGCTGGTAGCTTGGGCAGATAGATGGCACATGGAATTCAATACTGATAAATGCGAGGTGATGCATTTTGGGAGAAAGAATGTAGGGGAGAGGTATTTGATAAAGGATAGACCTATTAAGAGTATAGAAATGCAGAGGGACCTGGGGGTGCAGGTGAACAAGTCTCTGAAGGTGGCAGAGCAAGTGGAGAAGGTTATGAAGAAAGAATATAGTATGCTAGCCTTTATAGGAAGGGGTATCGAGTACAAGAGCTGGCCTTTAATGTTGCAGTTGTATAAAACGTTGGTTAGACCTCATTTGGAATACTGCGTCCAGTTCTGGTCGCCTTACTACCGGAAGGACGTGGAGACTCTGGAGAGAGTGCAGAGGAGGTTTACCAGGATGCTGCCTGGTATGGAAGGTCTGAGTTACGAGGAGAGGTTAGGCAAATTGGGACTGTTTTCCTTAGAAAGACGTAGACGTTACATTAGTAAGGCGTTTGATAGGTGGCCATGGAAGACTTCGCTGAAAATGCAGATGATATATGGAAGAGGGTGATTTAGCTAATTGGATTAGGAATTGGCTAGCAGATAGAAGACAGAGGGTGGTGGTTGATGGGAGATATTCATCGTGGAGTTCGGTGACAATTGGTGTACCTCAGGGGTCTGTTTTGGGGCCCCTGCTGTTTGTAATTTTTATAAATGATCTGGATGAGGGTATTGAAGGATGGATTAGTAAATTTGCAGATGACACTAAAGTCGGTGGAGTGGTAGATAGTGAAGAGGGGTGTTATAGTTTGCAGAGGGACTTGGACAAGTTGCAGAGCTGGGCCGAGAGGTGGCAAATGGAGTTTAATGTGGAAAAGTGTGAGGTAATGCACTTTGGCAGGAATAATAAATGTGTAGAGTATAGGGCTAATGGTAGGATTCTTATAGTGTTGATGAACAGAGGGATCTTGGTGTATTTGTGCATAGATCCCTGAAAGTAGGCAGTCAAGTCGATAAAGTTGTTAAGAAGGCATATGGAGTCTTAGCTTTTATTGGTAGGGGGATTGAATTTAGGGGCCGCAACATCATGTTGCAACTGTACAAAATCTAGTGCGCCGCACTTGGAGTATTGTGTGCAGTTCTGGTCCCCACATTATAAGAAAGATGTGGAGGCATTGGAGAGGGTACAGAGGAGGTTTACCAGGATGTTGCCTGGTATGGAGGGCAGGTCCTATGAAGAGAGGCTGAAGGATTTGAGGTTGTTTTCGTTAGAAAGAAGGCGCTAAGAGACCTTATTGAAACATATAAGATGATTAGAGGTTTAGATAGGGTGGACAGTGATAGCCTTTTTCCTAGGATGGAGAAAGCTAGCACGAGGAGACACAACTTCAAATTAAGGGGTATGAGTTATAGGACGGAAATCAGAGGTAGGTTCTTTACTCAAA
>JAGIQG010000006.1:669553-715074 GCA_024679065.1 Sphyrna mokarran
GTTGTTAAGAAGGCATATGGAGTCTTAGCTTTTTTGGTAGGGGGATTGAATTTCGGAGCCGCAACGTCATGTTGCAACTGTACAAAACTTTAGTGCGGCCACACTTGGAGTATTGTGTGCAGTTCTGGTCCCCACATTATAAGAAAGATGTGGAGGCCTTGGAGAGGGTACAGAGGAGGTTTACCAGGTGTTGCCTGGTATGGAGGGAAGGTCTTATGAGGAGAGGCTGAGGGATTTGAGGTTGTTTTCGTTAAAAAGAAGGCGGCTAAGAGGAGACCTTATTGAAACATATAAGATGATTAGCGTTTTAGATAGGGTGGACAGTGATAAGCCTTTTCCTAGGATGGAGATGCTAGCACGAGGGGAACAGCTTTAATTAAGGGTATGAGTTATAGGAACGAAATCAGAGGTAAAGGTTCTTTACTCAAAGAGTGATTCGGAGTGAATGCCCTGCCTGCAGCTGTCGTAGATGCGCCAAGTTTGGTGGCGTTTAAGAGGTTAATTGATAAGTATATGGAAGAGAAGGGAATGGTTTAGTTTGGAGGGGCATTGCTTTTGATTTTGGTCGGCACAACATCGAAGGCCGAAGGGCCTGTTCTGTGCTGTATTGTTCTATGTTCTATGTTCTATGTAATAGTCTGTTTGAGGTTGTGTGATTATTTGAAAGCCTGAAGTGGGGGTGTGGGGATGGTCCTGGCGAGATGTTTGTCTTCATCAATGACATGTTGAAGACTCTGGAGAAGATGTTGTAGCTTCGTCATCCAGTACTTCCCCAGAGCAGAGAAGCTACGACATCTTTTCTGGAACCTTCCACCTGATAAAGTGCATTCGGATAATTACATGGGTAAGATGGGTATAGAGGGATATGGGCCAAATGCGGGCAACTGGTACTAGCTTAGTAGTTTTTAAAAAAGGCAGCATGGATAAGTTGGGCCGAAGAGTCAGTTTCCATGCAGTAAACTCTCTGACTCTATGACCCACAAGGAAGCTTTAAACCAAATTTTATTTAAAACACAGAATATAACAAAAATCATGAGCTAAACTTCACCAATTACAAAACTTAAACATGACACAGTATAATGAGAAATTGCAGAGCTCTGACATGCAGAGTCATAGAGATTTACACCATGGAAAGGGACCCAATGCCCCAACTTATCCATACCACCCTTGTTTTTAAACCCTTAAGCTAATTCCAATTGCCCGCATTTGGCTTATATCCCTCTATATCCATCGTGGTAGGGAAGCTGTTGGAGGGGATTCTTAGAGATAGGATGTATAGGCACTTAGAGCGTTGTGATCTGATTAGGAATACGCAGCATGGATTTGTTAAGGGGAGGTCGTGCCTTACAAATCTGGTAGAATTTTTTAAGGAGGTGATGAAAACGGTGGACGAAGGGCGAGCCGTTGATGTCGTCTATATGGATTTTAGTAAGGCATTTGACAAAGTCCCTCGTGGGAGGTTAGTCGAGAAGGTCAAGGCTAATGGGATACAAGGACAGGTAGCTAGATGGATAAGTAACTGGCTTGGTAATAGGAAACAGAGAGTAATAGTGGAAGGGTGTTTTTCTAGCTGGAGGTCGGTCACTAGTGGTGTGCCGCAGGGCTCGGTACTGGGACGTCTTCTATTTGTAATATATATAAATGACTTGGAAGAGGGAGTAAGTGGAGTGATCAGCAAGTTTTCAGACGATACAAAGATGGCTGGACTTGCGGATAGTGAGGAGCATTGTCAGGCGATGCAGCAGGACATAGATAGGCTGGTAGCTTGGGCAGATAGATGGCACATGGAATTCAATACTGATAAATGCGAGGTGATGCATTTTGGGAGAAAGAATGTAGGGGAGAGGTATTTGATAAAGGATAGACCTATTAAGAGTATAGAAATGCAGAGGGACCTGGGGGTGCAGGTGAACAAGTCTCTGAAGGTGGCAGAGCAAGTGGAGAAGGTTATGAAGAAAGAATATAGTATGCTAGCCTTTATAGGAAGGGGTATCGAGTACAAGAGCTGGCCTTTAATGTTGCAGTTGTATAAAACGTTGGTTAGACCTCATTTGGAATACTGCGTCCAGTTCTGGTCGCCTTACTACCGGAAGGATGTGGAGACTCTGGAGAGAGTGCAGAGGAGGTTTACAGGATGCTGCCTGGTATGGAAGGTCTGAGTTACAGAGAGGTTAGGCAAATTGGGACTGTTTTCCTTAGAAGACTTAGACGTTTACATTAGTAAGGCTTTTGATAAGGTGGCCCATGGAAACTTCTGCAGAAAATGCAGATGTATGGGATAGAGGGTGATTTAGCTAATTGGATTAGGAATTGGCTAGCAGATAGAAGACAGAGGGTGGTGGTTGATGGAGATATTCATCGTGGAGTTCGGTGACAAGTGGTGTACCTCAGGGGTCTGTTTTGGGGCCCCTGCTGTTTGTAATTTTTATAAATGATCTGGATGAGGGTATTGAAGGATGGATCAGTAAATTTGCAGATGACACTAAGTCGGTGGAGTGGTAGATAGTGAAGGAGGGGTGTTTTAGTTTGCAGAGGGCTTGGACAAGTTGCAGAGCTGGCCGAGAGGTGGCAAATGGAGTTTAATGTGAAGTGTGAGGTAAGCCTTTGGCAGGAATTAATAATGTGGTAGAGTATAGGGCTAATGGTAGATTCTATAGTGATGAAGAACGAGGGATCTTGGTTTAATTTGTGCATAATCCCTGAAAGTAGGCAGTCAAGTCGATAAGGTTGTTAAGAAGCATACGAGTCTTAGCTTTTATTGGTAGGGATTGATTCGGAGCGCAACGTCATGTTGCAACTGTACAGAACTCTAGTGCGGGCCACACTTGGAGTATTGTGTGCAGTTCTGGTCCCCACATTATAAGAAAGATGTGGAGGCGTTGGAGAGGGTACAGAGGAGGTTTACCAGGATGTTGCCTGGTATGGAGGCGTCTTATGAAGAGAGGCTGAGGGATTTGAGGTGTTTTCGTTAGAAAGGAGCGGCTAAGGGAACCTATCGAAACATATAGATGATTAGAGGTTTAGATAGGGTGGACAGTGATAGCCTTTTTCCTAGGATGGAGAAAGCTAGCACGAGGGGACACAGCTTTAAATTAAGGGGTGATAGTTATAGGATAGTTATCAGAGGTAGGTTCTTTACCCAAAGGGTGGTTAGGGAGTGGAATGCCCTGCCTGCGGCAGTTGTAGATGCGCCAAGTTTGGTGGCGTTTAAGAGGTTAGTTGATACGTATTTGGAAGAGAAGGGAATGGTTTAGTTTGGAGGGTCATTGCTTTTTATATTGGTCGGCGCAACATCGAAGGCCGAAGGGCCTGTTCGGTGCTGTTATGTTCCATGTTCTATGTTCTAGACTTAGAGGAGATCTAATAGAGGTGTACAAGATTATACGCGTATAGATAGAGTAAACAGGCTTTTTCCTACGATGGACTCGAATAGCACGAGGGGCCACAGGCTTAGGGGATAAAGTATAATTTAGATGCTAGAGGAAGTTTTTTCACACAGAGGGTGGTGGGGGTATGGAATGCGGTGCCAAGTAAAGTGGTGGAGGCAGGTACTCTGGAGTTATTTAAGAAAAACTTAGATGGGCACATGAACAGAATGGGAATGGAGGGGTATAGAAAACTGATTTAAAATAGGGATCATGAGCCTTGGGAGTCCCTGGGAAGTGTGTAAATAGATGATGATATTCTTGTACTTGTTTTTATCCTACAGGTGCTTTGGTCCACCTTGTTGCCTAACAAGAGGCATACACGCGAT
The DNA here is from genome assembly GCA_024679065.1 of Sphyrna mokarran. Taxonomy (NCBI): domain Eukaryota; kingdom Metazoa; phylum Chordata; class Chondrichthyes; order Carcharhiniformes; family Carcharhinidae; genus Sphyrna; species Sphyrna mokarran. The sequence goes on from JAGIQG010000006.1 coordinate 673,308, forward strand.
GGGTCGTGAGAGGGCTGCTCTTGGATTTTTTTTGAGAGTATCCTACTGCTTCACATCGTTAGTGTACGCTTGACCATTTGATGGGCAACACGACAGCTCAGTGACTATCACTGTGCTGTGCAGATACATGGATTTGGGCCTGTGTCTGTGGGAGTTTGCGCATTCTCCCACTGCTTGCGTGGGTTTTCTCCGGGTGCTCCGATTTCCTCCCACATCCCAAAGATGTGCTCTTAGGCTGATTGGCAGAATAAATTCTCCCTAAATTGTCTCAAATTTGGTTTCAATCCATAGATCTATAAACGTGGACAGGGATCACGGGTAGAGGTGGGAACGTTGGTGTGGCGGCGTGGGCTCATTGGGCCGAAGGGCCTGTTTCCTGTTCTGTTTTGTTCTTTGTTCTTTACCCATGTAACTCTCTAAATGCTTTTTAAAAGACAAAATTGTACCCGTCTCTACTACTACCTCTGACAGCTTGTTCCAGATGCTCACCACCCTCTGTATGAAAAATTTGCCCCTCTGGATACTTCTGTATCGCTCCCCTCTCACCTTAAACCTATGCCCTCTAGTTTTAGACTCCCCTACCTTTGGGAAAAGACATGAACTATCTAGCTGATCTGTGCCCATTATTTTATAGATCTCTACAAGATTGTCCCTTAGCCTTCTACGCTCCAAAGGAAAAGGTCCCAGTCTAAAGAACAAAGAACAATGTAGCATGAGAAACAGGCCCTTCAGCCCAACAAGTCACGCCGCTATTTTAACAGTGTGAGTTCCCCCTTCCACCTATGACCCTTGTCTATGTTTATGGAAATCCACATTGGGAAACAGATTGAGGGGAGACAATTTAAGGACAATTTGTTTCACCAATCAGCCTAAGAGCACATCTTTGGGGATGTGGGAGGAAACCGGAGCACCTGGAGAAAACCCACGCAATCACGGAGAGAATGCGCAAACTCCCACAGATTGTTCTCTGGGACAGAGTGTTTGGAAGTGCTGGTGGCTGAGTGTGAATTTTTCAATTTGCTTTTTTTTTTCTCTCTCTCTTTTTGAGTGCTTTTTGCTGCTGTAGTTAGTCTTGGGGCTAGCTGGGAAGGGCACCGGGGAGTATAAAAAGAAAGTGGCAGTAAACAGTGGGCAGTGTCGGGAGCGGGCAGGGAAGTGAATAGGGAAGCAGAGTGAGATATAAGGGCTTTGGCTCATGGGGCGAGAACAGGCTTAGGCACAGTGTGCTACTGGGTTTCCACTGGAATTCACACCTCCAAAGGTGTCCATGACAATGGCAGGGATTAAGGGAAGACGCCTCACCTGTGTACAGTGTCATATGTGGGAGTTCCTGGAGACAAGACCTCTCCCGAAAGTCCACGTATGCATCAAGTGTTTGGAGCTGCAGCGTCTGAGGGCTTGAGTCAAGCAACCAGAGTGGCGATTGAAAGACGCATTTTTAGTCAGGGAGAACGAGGCAATCATGGAAAGGAGGCAGAGTAAGGTGGCGGACCTGGAGCCTAAGGCAGGGGGATCCTGACCCTTCCAGGTGGATTACTGTCAGGAAGGGGAAAAAGGAGAGGGGAGACAATCCAAAGACTTCCCCAGTGGCAGCCCCCCAAAATAGCGAAGGCGGAGGGTTCAAAAAGGCAAGGCACGAGGACCAGAGTACCTCAAAGGGGAGGAGAAAGGGGCTAGAAGGGAGATAGTGGTGGGGGATGAGAGGGTTAAAGGAATAGATAGGCGCTTCTGTGGTTCAAGGCAGGACTCCAGGATGGTAATTTGCCTCCCTGGAGCAGGGGTGCAAGATGTGTCGGACAGGGCAGAGGGCATTTTGAAGGGTGAGGGGACCAAGGCAGATGTGATTATTCACGTAGGAGAGAAGGATGTAGGAAGGAAGAGCAGGAAGGATATAAGAAGGCAGTACAGGGAGTTGGGGGGTAGGCTGAAGAGCAGGGCCTCGAAAATGGCGATCTCAGGGCTGCTACCAGTGCCGGGTAATAGCGGAGCCAGGAGAAATGAGATCCTATAGCTGAATGCATGGCTGAAGGACTGGTGTAGGGCAGAGGGTTTCGTATTTGTGGATAACTGTGAAGTCTTTGTGACAGAAGGGCACCTGTATAGAAGGGGCGGGGAACACTTGAATGGGAAGGGTGTGAACATCTTAGCTGGGAGGTTAGCTGGAGTGTTTCGGCAGGATTTAAACTAATGTGGAGGGGCTGAGACCCATAGCTCAGTAGAGAGCGAGATGGGAGATAGAGTAAGCTTGGACGAAAAGAGATGCACCGGGGAGAAGGAGGTTTCAAGTGGTCTTGGAGGTCTGGAGTGAGTCTGTTTCAATGCGAGGAGCATAACAGGAAAAACGGATGAACTTAGGGCCTTAATGTTTGCAAGGAACTTGGATGTGGTTGCAGTGACAGAGACATGGTTAAAGGAAGGGGAACAGTGGCAACTGAACATTCCTGGGTATAAGTGTTTCAGGCGTGACAGAGGAAGGTCCAGAAGAGGTGGGGGAGTGGCGTTGTTAGTTAAGGAGAGCATCATGGCGGTGCAGAGGGAGGACAATACAAAGGAGTTAGGAGTGGAGTCGCTGTGGGTGGAGTTGAGGAATAGAAAGGGGGCGATTACTATGCTAGGGGTGTATTATAGGCCATCCAACAGCCCACGGGCAGTTGAAGGCATATGTAAAGACATTTTGGATAGATGCAGAAAGAACAGAGTTGTTATAGTAGGAGATTTTAATCTCCCTAGGGTGGATTGGAAGGTACCTAGAGCTGGGGGTTTGGATGGGCAGGAATTTGTAAAATGTGTACTGGAAGGATCGTTGGAACAGTATGTGGCTAGCCCGACTAGAGAAGGGGCTATATTGGATTTAGTTCTGAGTAATGAGCCAGGGCAGGTGGTTGATGTTGTAGTAGGGGAACATGTGGCTAACAGTGACCATAATTCTGTCTACTTTAGGATTCAGATGGAAAAGGATGCTTGTTGCCCTAGGGGCAGGGTGCTGAATTGGGGGAAGGCTAACTACAGTCGGATTAGGCAGGAACTTGGGGAAACTGATTGGGAACGGTTGTTTGAGGGTAAGTCCACGCTAGGCATGTGGGACTCTTTCAAGGGAATACTGAAAATGTTGCAAGATAAACATGTGCCGGCCAAGAGGAAAGATGGGAAAGGTAGGATTAGAGAGCCGCGGATTACGAGGGATATTGAGGACTTGGTTAGGAAGAAAAGAGAAGCGTATGATAGGTCAAAGCAGCTGGGAACAGAGACAGCGTTGGAGGAATATAGAGAGAGTAGGAGGGAGCTCAAACAGGGAGTTAGAAGGGCAAAAAGGGGGCATGAAATGATTTTGGCAGATAGGATTAAGGAAAACCCAAAGGCTTTTTATTCCTTTGTTAGGAATAAAAGGGTGGTTAGAGGAAAAATCGGACCTCTTAGGGACAGAGGAGGGGAACTGTCCTTAGAGCCTGAGGGAATGGCGGAGATCCTGAATGAATACTTTGCGTCAGTATTCACGAAGGAGAGGGGCATGTTCACAGCTCCTGTCTCTGAGGGAGCTGTGGACCAGTTGAGGGAAATATCCATACCGAGGGAGGAAGTATTAGAGCTTCTAGAACATAGAACATAGAACAATACAGCACAGAACAGGCCCTTCGGCCTTCGATGTTGTGCCGACCAAAATAAAAAGCAATGCCCCTCCAAACTAAACCATTCCCTTCTCTTCCATATACTTATCAATTAAAAATTCAATTAATCTAGGTAGCATTAAAACTGATAAATCTCCTGGGCCTGATGGCATTTATCCCAGACTGCTTAGGGAGGTGCGAGATGAAATTGCTGGGCCTCTGACGCAAATCTTTGTCTCTTCCTTGGACACAGGTGAGGTCCCAGAGGACTGGAGAATAGTTAAAGTTGTACCGTTGTTTAAAAAGGGTAGTAGGGATAATCCTGGAAATTATAGGCCGGTAAGTTTGACGTCAGTGGTAGGGAAGCTGTTGGAGGGGATTCTTAGAGATAGGATGTATAGGCACTTAGAGCGTTGCGATCTGATTAGGGATACGCAGCATGGATTTGTTAAGAACATAGAACATTACAGCGCAGAACAGGCCCTTCGGCCTTCGATGTTGCGCCGACCAATTAGAAAAAGCAAAGACTGTCGAACATAAACCATTCCCTTTTCGTCCATAAACTTATCTACTAACCTCTTAAACGCCACCAAACGGCACATCTACAACTGATTCCATACCCTTACCACCCTCTGGGTAAACAAACTACCTCTGACATCCGTCCTATAACTACCACCCCTTAATTTAAAGCTATGTCCTCTCGTGCTAGCTTTCTCCATCCTAGGAAAAAGGCTATCACTGTCCACCCTATCTAAACCTCTAATCATCTTATATGTTTCAATAAGGTATCCTCTTAGCCGCCTTCTTTCTAACGAAAACAACCTCAAATCCCTCAGCCTCTCCTCATCAGACATGCCCTCCATACCAGGCAACATCCTGGTAAACCTCCTCTGTACCCTCTCCAATGACTCCACATCTTTCTTATAATGTGGGGACCAGAACTGCACACAATACTCCAAGTGCGGCCGCACTAGAGTTTTGTACAGTTGCAACATGACGTTGCGGCTCCGAAATTCAATCCCCCTACCATAAAAGCTAAGACTCCATATGCCTTCTTAACAACCTTATCGACTTGATTGCCAACTTTCAGGGATCTATTAACATATACACCAAGGTCCCTCTGTTCATCAACACTATTGAGAGTCCTACCATTAGCCCTATACTCTACACATTTGTTATTCCTGCCAAAGTGAATTACCTCACACTTTTCAACATTAAACTCCATTTGCTACCTCTCGGCCCAGCTCTGCAACTTGTCCAAGTCTCTCTGCAAACTAGAACACCCCTCTTCACTATCTACCACTCCTCCAACATTGGTGTCATCCGCAAATTTACTAATCCATCCTTCAATACCCTCATCCAGATCGTTTATAAAAATTACAAACAGCAGGGGCCCCAAAACAGATCCCTGAGGTACACCACTTGTAACCGAACTCCTTGATGAATATCTTCCATCAACCACTACCCTCTGTCTTCTATCTGCTAGCCACTTCCTAATCCAATTAGCTAAATCACCTTCAATCCCGTACATCTGCATTTTCTGCAGAAGCCTTCCATGGGCCACCTTATCGAACGCCTTACTAAAGTCCATATATACCACATCAACCGCCTTACCCCCATCCACCTCTTTGGTCACTTTTTCAAAAAACTCAATAGGTTAGTAAGGCACGACCTACCCTTCACAAAACCATGCTGACTATCCCCAATCAATTCATTTCTCTCTAAATAACTATAAATACTATCCCTAATAATTCTCTCCAATACTTTGCCCACAACAGAAGTAAGACTCACTGGCCTATAATACCCTGGAAGGTCTCTCTTCCCCTTCTTGAACAATGGGACCACATTCGCTATCCTCCAGTCCTCCGGAACCACACCCGTAACCAACGACGACCTGAAGATCAGAGCCAGAAGCTCTGCAATCTCCTCTCTCGCCTCCCAGAGAATCCTAGGGTAAATCCCGTCCGGCCCAGGGGACTTATTTAACTTCAAACCCTCAAGAATATCTAGCACATCCTCCTTATCTACTTCAATACTTCCCAGTTTGCAACCCTGTATCCCAGTGTTCTCCACAACTACATTTACATCTCCCTGCGTGAATACTGAAGAGAAATATTTGTTCAGTGCCTCTCCAATCTCTTCAGGCTCCAGGCACGACTTCCCACTGCTGTCTATGACTAGCCCTAATCTTGCCCTAACCAATCTTCTATACTTAACATATCGAAAGAAAGCTTTAGGATTCTCCTTGACCATCTCAAGAGAGATGGTCTACACCTGAACCAGAGGGGAACTAGTATCTTGGGGGGAAAATTTGCTAAGGCTATGCAGGGGGCTTTAAACTGATTCAGAGGGGGGGGTGGGATCCTGAATACTTGGGGTGCTAAGAGGGATGAGAGTAAGGGGGTCATAGAGGAAAGCCCTAAAACACAGCAGCATACGGGTGGGGTAGGGCACGGTTTGAAATGCGTATACTTTAATGCAAGGAGTATTCGCAATAAGGGGGAGGAACTTGCAGCTTGGACCAGTACCTGGAACTTCGATGTTGTGGCCATTTCAGAGACTTGGGTAGAGCAGGGACAAGAATGGATGTTGCAGGTTCCGGGGTTCAAATGCTTTAGTTGGAGTAGAGAAGGAGGTAGAAGGGGGGGAGGAGTGGCATTATTAGTCAAAGACTGTATCACAGTGACAGAGAAGAAGTTTAGAACATAGAACATAGAACATTGGTTGTAGATGCGCCAAGTTTGGTGGCGTTTAAGAGGTTAGTTGATAAGTATATGGAAGAGAAGGGAATGGTTTAGTTTGGAGGGGCATTGCTTTTTATATTGGTCGGCGCAACATCGAAGGCCGAAGGGCCTGTTCTGTGCTGTAATGTTCTATGTTCTATGTTCTAAGTAATAGGGTAATTGTTATGGGGGACTTTAACTTTACTAATATTGATTGGAATAGCTATAGCTCTAGCTCGTTAGAGGGGTCAGTTTTCGTACAAAGTGTGCAGGAAGGTTTTTTGACTCAGTATGTAGATAGGCCAACTAGAGGTGAGGCTACATTGGATTTGGTGCTGGGCAATGAGCCAGACCAGGTGTTAGGCTTGGAAGTTAGTGAACATTTTGGTGATAGTGACCACAATTCGGTTACATTCACCTTAGTGATGGATAGGGATAGGCATGAAGCTGGGGGCAGTAGTTATAGCTGGGGGAAGGGTAATTATGAGGCCATCAGGAGAGAATTAGGGTGCATAGATTGGACTAGGAAACTACAGGGACTGGGAACATCTGGAATGTGGAGCTTATTCAAGGAGCAGCTGCTGCGAGTCCTTGATAAGTATGTCCCTGTCAGGCAAGGAGGAAATGGTCGAGTAAGAGAACCTTGGTGTACAAAAAAGTTGATTTGCTGGTTAAAAGGAAAAAGGAGGCTTATGTCAGGATGAGGCTTGAAGGCTCGGTTAGTGCAATGGATAGCTATAGATTAGCCAGGAGGGAGCTAAAGAGTGAATTGAGGAGAGCGAAGAGAGGACACGAGAAGACTTTGGCTGATATGATTAAGGAGAATCCTAAAGCTTTCTTTAGATATGTTAAGAATAGAAGATTGGTTAGGGCAAGATTAGGGCCAGTCATAGACAGCAGTGGGAAGTTGTGCGTGGAGCCTGAAGAGATTGGAGAGGTACTGAATAAATATTTCTCTTCGGTATTCACGCAGGGTGATGTAAATGTAGTTATGGAGAACACTGAGGTACAGGGTAGCAAACTGGAAAGTATCGAAGTAGATAGGGAGGATGTGCTAGATATTCTCGAGGGTTTGAAGTTGGATAAGTCCCCTGGGCCGGACGGGATTTACCCTAGGATTCTCTGGGAGGCAAGAGAGGAGATTGCAGAGCCTCTGGCTCTGATCTTCAGGTCGTCGTTGGTTACGGGTGTGGTTCCGGAGGACTGGAGGATAGCGAATGTGGTCCCGCTGTTCAAGAAGGGGAAGAGAGACCTTCCAGGGAATTATAGGCCAGTGAGTCTTACTTCTGTTGTGGGCAAAGTATTGGAGAGAATAATTAGGGATAGGATTTATAGTTACTTAGAGAGTAATGAATTGATTGGAGATAGTCAGCATGGTTTTGTGAAGGGTAGGTCGTGCCTTACTAACCTCATTGATTTTTTGAAAAAGTGACTAATAGAACATAGAACAATACAGCACAGAACAGGCCCTTCGGCCCTCGATGTTGTGCCGACCAAAATAAAAAGCAATGCCCCTCCTAACTAAACCATTCCCTTCTCATCCATATACTTATCAACTAACCGCTTAAACGCCACCAAACTTGGCGCATCTACAACAGCTGCAGGCAGGGCATTCCACTCCCTAATCACTCTTTGAGTAAAGAATCCACCTCTAAGGACTAAGGAGGTGGATGGGGGTAAGGCGGTTGATGTGGTATATATGGACTTTAGTAAGGCGTTTGATAAGGTGGCCCATGGAAGACTTCTGCAGAAAATGCGGATGTATGGGATAGAGGGTGATTTAGCTAATTGGGTTAGGAATTGGCTAGCAGATAGAAGACAGAGGTTGGTGGTTGATGGGAGATATTCATCTTGGAGTTCGGTGACAAGTGGTGTACCTCAGGGGTCTGTTTTGGGGCCCCTGCGGTTTGTAATTTTTATTAATGATCTGGATGAGGGTATTGAAGGATGGATTAGTAAATTTGCAGATGACACTAAAGTCGGTGGAGTGGTAGATAGTGAAGAGCGGAGTTATAGTTTGCAGAGGGACTTGGACAAGTTGCTGAGCTGGGCCGAGAGGTGGCAAATGGAGTTTAATGTGGAAAAGTGTGAGGTAATGCACTATGGCAGAAATAATAAATGTGTAGAGTATAGGGCAAATGGTAGGATTCTTAGTAGTCTAGATGAACAGAGGGATCTTGGTGTGTATTTGCATAGATCCCTGAAAGTAGGCAGTCAGGTCGAGAAGGTTGTTAGGAAGGCATATGGAGTCTTGGCTTTTATTGGTAGAGGGATTGAATTTCGGAGCCGCAACGTCATGTTGCAACTGTACAAAACTCTAGTGCGGCCGCACTTGGAGTATTGTGTGCAGTTCTGGTCCCCACATTATAAGAAAGATGTGGAGGCATTGGAGAGGGTACAGAGGAGGTTTACCAGGATGTTGCCTGGTATGGAGGGCAGGTCTTATGAGGAGAGGCTGAGGGATTTGAGGTTGTTTTCGTTAGAAAGGAGGAGGCTAAGAGGGGACCTGATCGAAACATATAAGATGATTAGAGGTTTAGATAGGGTGGACAGTGATAGCCTTTTTCCTAGGATGGAAAAAGCTAGCACGAGGGGACACAGCTTTAAATTAAGGGGTGATAGTTATAGGACGGATATCAGAGGCAGGTTCTTTACCCAAAGGGTGGTTCGGGAGTGGAATGCCCTGCCTGCAGCAGTTGTAGATGCGCCAAGTTTGGTGGCGTTTAAGAGGTTAGTTGATAAGTATATGGAAGAGAAGGGAATGGTTTAGTTTGGAGGGGCATTGCTTTTTATATTGGTCAGCGCAACATCGAAGGCCGAAGGGCCTGTTCTGTGCTGTAGTGTTCTATGTTCTATGTTCTATCAATAACATGCACATTTTATGCAAACATTTAAAGGAATCCCCAGAAGCTCAAAAGTAAAACAAATGAGCCAGAAAATATGTTGTAAGGTCCATAGATAACAATTAATTCCCAGCAATGTCCCAAGACTCTTGATCCCTATTTAAAACAGTCTCCTATATCCCTCTATCTCTATTCCACTCATGTACCTATCTAAGTATCCTTAAATAACTCCAGCGTGCCTGCCTCCACCACCTTACTTGGCAGTGCGTTCCGTACCCCCACAACCCTCTGCGTGAAAAACCTCCCTCTAACAAATTAAATGTAAAAAGAATAGTAATTAAAACCAATGAACTGAGGGCACAGATAGACACATGGGAGCGTGAAATCATTATTGTAATGGCAACTTAGCTGAATGAGAGGCAGAAATGGCTCAACATCCCTGGAGATGGAGTGTTTGGGATAGGGAGAGGGATAAAGAAGTTGGGGTGTCACATTATTGATTAAAGAATCGACTCCAGTTGTGAGGTTGGATGATAGAGTAAATGAAGCATCAAATGAAGCCTTGTAGGCTGAACTGAGAAATAAAATGGTTCTTATTTTCAAGAAAGGGAACAAGAATAGCCCAGGAAATTACCAACCAGTGAGTCTGACCTCAGTGGTTGGTAAGTTGATGGAGAGGCTTCTGAGGGACAGGATTTATGAGCATTTAGAGAAGTTTAGCTTGATCAGAAATAGTCAACATGGTTTTGTCAAAAGCAGGACATGCCTTACGAGCCTAGTTGAGTTCTTCGAAAATGTGACTGAACACATTGACAAAGGAAGAGCAGTGGACGTGGTTTACATGGATTTCAGCAAGGCGTTTGATGAGGTCCCCCATGCAAGACTTCTTGAGAAGGTGAGAGGGCATGGAATCCAAAGGGCTTTGACCTTGTGGATCTGGAACTGGCTTGCCTGCAGAAGGCAGAGGGTGGTTGTAGATAGATCTTTTTCTGCATGGAGATCAGTAACCAGTGGAGTGCCCCAGGGATCTGTTCTAGGACCCTTGCTGTTTGTCATTTTCATAAATGACGTGGATGAGGAAGTGTAGGGATGGGTTAGTAAGTTCGCCGACGATACAAAGGTTGGTGGTGTTGTGGATGGTCTGGAGGGATGTCAGAAGTTTCAGCAAGACATAGATAGGATGCAAGACTGGGCGGAGAAGTGGCAGATGGACTTCAACGCAGATAAATGTGTGGTGGTCCATTTTGACAGGACCAATGGGATGAAGGAGTATAATATCAAGTGTAGGAGTCTTAGCAGTGTTGAGGAACAGAAGGATGTTGGGGTCCGGATCCATAGGACTCTTAAATCGGCCTCGCAGGTGGAGATGTGGCCAAGAAGGCGTATAGTGTACTGGCCTTCATTAATCAAGGGATTGAGTTTAGGGGTCGGGAGGTAATGCTGCAACTTTATAAGACCCTTGTCAGACTCCACTTGGAATATTGTGTGCAGTTCTGGTCACCTCACTATAGGATGGATGTGGAAGCTATTGAGAGAGTTCAGAGGAAATTTATAAGGATGCTGCCTGGATTGGGGGCAGGCCTTATGAAGATAGGTTAAGGGAGCTGGGACTCTTCTCACTGGAGAGACGTAGGTTGAGAGGCGACCTGATAGAGGTTTATAAGATGTTGAGAGGAATAGATAAGCTGGATTCTCGAAGGCTATTTCCCAGGGCTGAAATGGTCACTACGAGAGGACACAGATTTAAGGTGCTGGGCAGCAAATACAGAGGGGATGTTAGGGGTAAGTTTTTCACTCAGAGGGCGGTGAGTGAACGGAATTGGCTGCCATCAATAGTGGTAAAAGCGAACTCGCTGGGGTCTTTTAAAAGACTTCTGGATGAGTACATGGGATTAAATGGGATTGGGAGTTACAGAGAGTTCTATGGCCTGGTAGATATGGATATGATCGATGCAATTTGTGGGCTGAAGGGCCTGTTTGTGTTGTAGTGTTCTATGTTCTAAAATGGGAAGTCAGACTGCTAGGATTGTACTGTACACACTCACATCAGAGTGAAAGGAACAGATATGTAGACACACTTCTGAATGCAAATGCAATATCAAAGAATGGTTACACAGGAGGCAATTTGGCTCATCATGCATCATAGACTGACCAACCAATTGAACGTCATGATGTAGTACCATTCGCCTGGCTTTTTCCAATTACCTCTGCACATTGTTCAAATAATCATCTAATGCCCTCTCAAATGCCTTGATTTAATCTGCTTGCATCACACTTCCAGGAAGTCCATTCCAGACTCCAACCACTCACTGCATGAGAAAGATTTCCTTTTTCTTTATTCATTCGTGGAACATAAGATCATAAGAAATAGGAGCAGGAGTCAGCCATCTCGCCCCTCAAACCTGCCCCGCCATTTAATAAGATCATGGCTGATCTGAATTGGATCACTTACTCACCTGCTCCCCATAATCCTTAACTCCCTTGTCTATCAGAAATCTATCTACCCGTGACTTAAATATATTCAACGAGGTAGCCTCCACCACTTCAATGGGCATAGAATTCCAGAGATTCACCACTGTCTGAGAGAAGGAGTTCCTCTTCAACTCTGTTTTAAACTGCACCCCCCCCTCCCCTTATTTTGAGGCTGTGCCTGATAGTTCTAGAACATAGAACATAGAACATAGAACAATACAGCACAGAACAGGCCCTTCGGCCTTCGATGTTGTGCCGACCAAATAAAAAGCAATGCCCCTCCTAACTAAACCATTCCCTTCTCATCCATATACTTATCCACTAACCTCTTAAACGCCACCAAACTTGGCGCATCTACAACAGCTGCAGGCAGGGCATTCCACTCCCTAATCACTCTTTGAGTAAAGAACCTACCTCTGATATCCATCCTATAACTCATACCCCTTAATTTAAAGCTGTGTCCCCTCGTGCTAGCTTTCTCCATCCTAGGAAAAAGGCTATCACTGTCCACCCTATCCAAACCTCTAATTATCTTATATGCTTCAATAAGATCCCCCCTTAGCCGCCTCCTTTCTAACGAAAACAACCTCAAATCCTTCAACCTCTCTTCATAGGACCTGCCCTCCATACCAGGCAACATCCTAGTAAACCTCCTCTGTACCCTCTCCAATGCCTCCACATCTTTCTTATAATGTGGCGACCAGAACTGCACACAATACTCCAAGTGCGGCCGCACTAGAGTTTTGTACAGCTGCAACATGATGCTGCGGCTCCTAAATTCAATCCCCCTACCAATAAAAGCTAAGACTCCATAAGCCTTCTTAACAACTTTATCCACTTGACTGCCTACTTTCAGGGATCTATTGACACCAATTCTGGTTTCCTTTCTAAGCAGGAAGAATCTGTCTACCTCTACCCTATCCAGCCCCTTCATTATCTTATATGTCTCTATCAGATATAAGATCATATAAGATAATGGTTGGATTCTTGGAGGCTATGAGTGGATTCTCAGAGGCTATTTCCCAGAGTTGAAATGGTCAGTACGAGAGGACACAGGTTTAAGGTGTTGGGGAGTAGGTACAGAGGAGATGTTAGGGGTAAGTTTTTCACTCAGAGGATGGTGAGTGAGTGGAACCGGCTGCCGTCGGTGATGGTGGAGGCAAACTCGTTGGGGTCTTTTAAGAGACTTCTGGATGATTAGGTCCTCGCCAACTCACTCAGCCTATCTAGATCTCTCTGCAGACTTTCCGTACCCTCCACGCAATTCGCTTTTCCACTCATCTTTGTGTCATCAGCAAATTTTGTTATCCTACCTCAGCCCCCTCCTCCAGATCATCTGTGTAAATGGTAAACAGTTGAGGCCCCAGCACTGATCCCTGCGGCGCTCCACTAGTCACCAACTGCCAACCAGAAAAGCACCCATTTATTCCAACTCTCTGCTTCCTATTAGATATCCAACCCTCAATCCACAGTAAAGCCAATCCCCAATCCACGAACATGGGCATTGCTAGTTGGCCAACATTTCTTGCTCATCCCTAGTCACCCTTGGAAGGCAGTTCAGAGTCAAACGCATTGCTGTGGCTCTGGAGTCATATATAGGCCAGGTCAGATAAGGATAGCAGATTTCCTTCCCAAAAGAGCATTAGTGAACCAGATGAATTTTTCTGACAATCGACAATGGTTTCATGGTCATCAACAGATTCTTAATTCCAGGGATTTTTTATTGAATTCAAATTCAGCATCTGCCATGGTGGGATTTGAACCCAGGTCTCTGGAACATAACAAAAATAGAAAATGCTGGAAAATCTCAGCAGGTCTAACAGTATCTGTGGAGAGAGAATAGAGCCTGTGTATTGAGTCTGGACGATGATGCCTCTAGACTCGAAAGGTTGGCTCTTTTCTTTCTCCACAGACACTGTCAGACCTGCTGAGATTTTTCAGCATTTTCTGTTTTGTTCCCAGATCATGATCTGGGTTTCTGGATTAACAGTTTGTCATTACTTCATCCCACCACTCCCCCCCAACATGATATTTGCTTATTTTGTAAATTACTTTAAATCTGTGTCCTTTCGTTTCTCCCTATCAGTCTATCCAGTCCCCTCATAATTTAGAACATTTCTATCAAATCGCCCTTGGCTGTTTTCTCTCCACAAGGAACAGTCTCAACCTCTAGCCAACTACCAAGAGCTAAATTTGCAATCCCCAAGAAAGACAAGAAACACAGTCCTAGAATCCATCAACTTCAAACTAAATCTGCAAGTAAAGAGCTCTGGATTTCAACAAAAACAGTCCAAAAGCAGGTGAACTGTTCAGTCTTCTCTCAACAGTTCAAAAGGGTTGTAAAACTCCACGACGTTGCAGTAGGTCCAAATTAAAAATAAACAAAAAGCATACTATTTATCCCTAGAAACAATAAAAGGGCATCGGCTTAGGGAGCTTGGACTTAGAACAAAAAAAGATTGTTTACAAACTGCAGAGAATATGATTAAAAATAGACTTCTTAAAGGCACAGTAGCATCACAATTACCTAATAAGGGGATGAGGGGCTATGGGGAAAAGGCAGGAGAATGGGGATGAGAAAAATATCAGTCATGATTTAATAGTGGAGTAAACTCGATGGGCCGAGTGGCTTAATTCTGCCCCTATGTCTTGTGATCTTCAGGTCACACATTAAGCTGATTTTTCTCTACTAGCTGTGACTGTAACACTATATTCTTTGTCCTCTCCTTTTCTTCTTCCCGATATACTGTATGTATAGTATGCTTTGTATGGTGCGCAAGAACCAATACTTCTCACTGTATCCCAATACACGTGACAATAATAAACCAAATCAATTCAGGAAGTGCCTCATACCTATGTTGTGAAGTTACTGGTTGGGAAACTATTAACAAAATGTAAAAATGCTAAAAGCTGTAAAATTGCATTGTCTGTTTAAAGCAAAGCTAGTTTTTTTTGCTATGGATAGAAAGTTAAAAGAAATGCAAATGCTAGTACACAGACAGCCCAGAATGAAACATTGTATTGAGAGACTAGGCAATAGCATTGCCATCACATCAGATTGATTTTGAAGTTTGCCCAATCAATTTGAAATAAGTATTTGAATAGCAGCAGCTTATAGGATTTCAATTAGTTGTTTTGATAACGTGTAAACCAATCTTATTGTGGGAAATTTTGATCAGGAGTATAAAGGCCACAGCACCCAGTTCCCGAGAGTCAGAGGATCACCTGCCAGCAATTGCTACAGATATAAAAAGTAAAATATATTTATTAGTCACAATATAGGTCTATATTAATAAGTTACTATGAAATTCCCCTAGTCACCACACTCCAGCACCTGTTATGGATAAATGCTACTAACTGGCATTTTTTCAGACTGTGGAAGGAAACCCATAGCGATACAGGGAGAATGTGCAAACTCCACACAGACACCAACCCAAGCCGGCAATCATAGAACATAGAACAATACAGCACAGAACAGGCCCTTCGGCCTTCGATGTTGTGCCGACCAAAATAAAAAGCAATGCCCCTCCAACTAAACCATTCCCTCTCTCCATATACTTATCAATAACCTCTTAAACCCACCAAACTTGCGCATCTACACAGCTGCAGGCAGGGCATTCCACTCCCTAATCACTCTTTGAGTAAAGAACCTACCTCTGATATCCGTCCTATACTCATACCCCTTAATTTAAAGTGTGTCCCTCGTGCTAGCTTTCTCCATCCTAGGAAAAGGCTATCACTGTCCACCCTATCTAAACCTCTAATCATCTTATATGCTTCAATAAGATCCCCTCTTAGCCGCCTCCTTTTAACGAAAACAACCTCAAATCCTTCAACCTCTCTTCATAGGACCTGCCTCCATACCAGGCAACATCCTGTAAACCTCCTCTGTACCCTCTCCAATGCCTCCACATCTTCTTATAATGTGGACCAGAACTGACACAATACTCCAAGTGCGGCCGCACTAGAGTTTTGTACAGTGCAACATGATGCTGGGCTCCTAAATTCAACCCCCTACCAATAAAACTAAGACTCCATAGCCTTCTTACAACTTTATCCACTTGACTGCCTACTTTCAGGGATCTATTGACACATACACCAAGATCCTTCTGTTCCTCAACACTATTAAGAGCCCTACCATTAGCCCTATACTCACACATTTATTGTTCCTGCCAAGTGCATTACCTCACACTTTCCACATTAAACTCCATTTGCCACCTCTCGGCCCAGCTCTGCAACTTGTCCAAGTCACTCTGTAAACTAAAACACCCCTCTTCACTATCTCCCCCACCAACTTTAGTATCATCTGCAAATTTACTGATCCATCCCTCAATACCCTCACCAGATCATTTATAAAAATTACAACAGCAGGGGCCCCAAAACAGACCCCTGAGGCACACCACTGTCACCGAACTCCACGATGAATATCTCCCATCAACCACCACCCTCTGTCTTCTATCTGCCAGCCAATTCCTAATCCATTAGCTAAATCACCCTCTATTCCACCATCTGCATTTTCTGTAGAAGTCTTCCATGGGCCACTTATCAAACCTTACTAAAGTCCATATATACTACATCAACCGCCTTACCCCCATCCACCTCTCTGGTCACTTTCTCAAAAAACTCAATCAAACCCAGGTACTGTGAGGTAACAGTGCTGCCCACATAGAGTCAGAGAGACACATAGGCAGTAATTGTCTCTGTCAGTGTAACAGCCTCATTTGATATCTTAAAGGAAAGCCTCATCTCAATCATAAAGGTATCAACTGAACATAAAAGAACAGAAGGTAATGAAGGTAAAGAAATCAGCAAAGAAGAAAGAAGATTCTGGGAGACAACAAACCTGATTATATTCTAAGAGTAATTAAAATTATTATTTTTTGTTAAGAAGTGGAAATTGTAATTATCTAAACAGCAATCCATTAAAATTGTGTTTTATTTGGTTTATTAATAGTTTAGTTAACATGTTGGTTAGAAGAATAAAGTATTACTTTGTTGATTTTACCCACATCTTTTAATACCCATGTCATCCATCCAATAGCTGATTAATCCATCCTTGAAAGATGGCTGAGGGATTTCTAATGCCAAAGGCCAGAATGCTATATTGAAACAGTCTTTCACTCAGTACAAACACATTTAGAACATAGAACATTACAGCGCAGAACAGGCCCTTCGGCCTTCGATGTTGCGCCGACCAATTAGGAAAAAGCAATGACCTTCTAACCTAAACCATTCCCTTTTCATCCATAAACTTATCTACTAACCTCTTAAACGCCACCAAACTTGGTGCATCTACATCTGCAGCAGGCAGGGCATTCCATACCCTTACCACCCTTTGGGTAAAGAACCTACCTCTGACATCCGTCCTACAACTACCACCCCTTAATTTAAAGCTATGTCCCCTCGTTCTAGCTTTCTCCATCCGAGGAAAAAGGCTATCACCCTATCTAAACCTCTAATCATCTTATATGTTTCAATAAGGTCTCCTCTTAGCTGCCTTCTTTCTAACGAAAACAAGCTCAAATCCCTCAGCCTCTCTTCATAAGACCTGCCCTCCATACCAGACAACATCCTGGTAAATCTCCTCTGCACCATCTCCAATGCCTCCACATCTTTCTTATAATGTGGGGACCAGAACTGTACACAATACACCAAGTGCGGCCACACCAGAGTTTTGTACAGTTGCAACATGATGTTGCGGTTCTGTAATTCAATCCCCCTACCAATAAAAGCCAAGACTCCGTATGCCTTCTTAACAACCTTACTGATTTGATTGCCAACTTTCAGGGATCTATGCACATATACAACAAGATCCCTCTGTTCATCAACACTATTAAGAGATCTACCATTAGCCCTATACTCTACACATTTGTTATTCCTGCCAAAGTGAATTATCTCACACTTTTCCACATTAAACTCCATTTGCCACCTCTCTGCCCAGCTCTGCAACTTGTCCAAGTCTCTCTGCAAACTATAACACCCCTCTTCACTATCTACCACTCCTCCGACTTTGGTATCATCCGCAAATTTACTAATCCATCCTTCTATACCCTCATCCAGATCATTTATAAAAATTACAAACAGCAGAGGCCCCAAAACAGATCCCTGAGGTACACCACTTGTAATCGAACTCCATGATGAATTTGTCTTTGCATGTTCTGTAAGGGGAACTTGCCAATAACTCTTTAACGGCAAATTTATTAACATACTTAACAGGATCAACTTGATCAATACCGCTGCCTTTCAGTGAAAGAGGATAATTGTACCTTGATCAAAGCATGTACAGCAATTAGTACTAATTCTATAAACGTCATCAAGTTTTGGAACCCTGATGTGTTCCAATCACTATGGCAGGGTTTAATTATACAAAAAACAAAGAACAGTATAGGTCCTTTGGCCCTCCAAGCCTGTGCTGAGCATGATGCCTGCCTAAAGTAAACATATGTGTTTACGGAGTCTGTAGCCTTCCATCCCCATTCTATTCATGTACTCATCTAGTCGCTCCCACCACTTCCCTGGGCAGCAGGTTCCAGATATTCACCACCCTCTGTGTAAAAAAACATGCCTCATACATCTCCTCTAAACTTTTCCCCACACACCTTAAAGCTATGTCAAAGAACAAAGAACAGTTCAGCACAGAAACAGGCTTTTTGGCCCTTCTTGTTTGTGCCGAACCATTTTTCTGCCTAGTCCCACTGAACTGCACCTGGACCATATCCCTCACACACCTCTCATCCAAGTATCTGTCCACGTTTTTCATAAATGTTAAAAGTGAGCCCACATTCCCCACTTCATCTGGCAGCTCATTCCACACTCCCACCATTCTCTGTGTGAAGAATCCCCCCTCTAATATTCCCTTTAAACTTTTCCCCCTTCACCCTTAACCCAAGTCCTCTAGTTTTTTTTTTCTCCCCGAGCCTCAGTGGAAAAAGCTTGCTTGCATTCACTCTATCCATCATAATTTTATACATCTCTATCAAATCTCCCCTCATTCTTCTACGCTCCAGGGAATTAAGTCCTAACCTATTCAATCTCTCTTTGTAACTCAGTTTCTCAAGTCCCGGCAACATTCTTGTGGACCTTCTCTGCATTCTTTCGACATGGATTTGGGCCTGTGTCTGTGGGAGTTTGCACATTCTCCCCATGCTTGCGTGGGTTTTCTCCAGGTGGCTCTGGTTTCCTCCCACATCCCAAAGAAGTGCTCTTAGGATGATTGGCAGAACAAATTCTCCCTAAATTGTCTCAAATTTGGTTTCAATCCATAGACCTATAAACACAGACAGGGATCACGGGCAGAGGTGTGAACATCGAGATGGCGGCACGAGCTCGTTGGGCCGAAGGGCCTGTTTTCCATACTGTTTTGTTCTTTGTTCTTTTTCTTTAACTTTATTAATAGCCTTCCTGTAATTAGGTGACCAAAACTGCACACAATACTCTAAATTCAGTCTCACCAATGTCTGGGAACAGGGAGATTGTACAATTGAACGTGTGGCTAAAGGACTGGTGCAGGAGGGAGGGTTTCACATTTGTGGATCACTGGGAAGTCTTCAAGAGAATGGCATCTATACAAGAAGGATAGGTTACACCTATCCTGAAGAGAGGCTGAGAGATTTGAGGTTGTTTTCATTAGAAAGAAGGCGGCTAAGAGGAGACCTTATTGAAACATATAAGATGATTAGAGGTTTAGATAGGGTGGACAGTGATAGCCTTTTTCCTAGGATGGAGAAAGCTAGCACGAGGGGACATAGCTTTAAATTAAGGGGTGGTGGTTTTAGGACAGATGTCAGAGGTAGGTTCTTTACCCAGAGGGTGGTAAGGGTATGGAATGCCTTGCCTGCGTCAGTTGTAGATGCGCCAAGTTTGGTAGCGTTTAAGAGGTTAGTGGATAAGTTTATGGATGAAAGGGGAATGGTTTAGGTTAGAGGGTCACTGCTTGTTCCTAATTGGTCGGCGCAATGTCGAAGGCCGAAGGGCCTGTTCTGCGCTGTAATGTTCTATGTTCTAAACTGGAAGGGCACGAATATCCTGGTTAGGAGTTTTATTAGTGTGGTTCGGGTGGGTTTAAACTAATGTGGCAGGGGGTGGGGATCAAAACAATAGGTCAGTAAGCACAGAGGCTGGGGACGAACTTGGGGCCAGGACAAGGCTATCTAAGAGAAAAAGATTCTGGGGGGATAATGACCTCAGTGGGCCTGGAGATCTGGAATGCATCTGCTTCAATGCAAGAAGCGTAAAAGGTAAGATAGACAAACTTATGCGGAATTTGGATGTGTTTGCAGTGTTGGAGACTTGGTTAGGAGAAGGAAAGGACTGGCAGCTGAATATTCCAGAGTATAAGTGTTGTAGGCAAGACAGAGGAACATAGAACAATACAGCACAGAACAGGCCCTTCGGCCTTCGATGTTGTGCCGACCAAAATAAAAAGCAATGCCCCTCCAAACTAAACCATTCCCTTCTCTTCCAAACTTATCAATAACCTCTTAAACGCCACCAAACTTGGCGCATCGACAACAGCTGCAGGCAGGGCATTCCACTCCCTAATCACTCTTTGAGTAAAGAACCTACCTCTGATATCCGTCCTATAACTCATACCCCTTAATTTAAAGTTGTGTAGGAGGAGCTAGGAGAGGTGGGGGAGTAGCAATATTAGTTAGGGAACATATTTCAGCAGTGCAGACATTGGACAATTTGGAGGGATCATGTAATGAGTCATTGTGAGTGCAGCTCAGAAACAGGAAGGGCGCAGTCACTATGCTGGGGGTATACGACAGGCCACCCAACAGCCCATGGGAAATGGAGGAATATATATAAGGAGATTCTGGATAGGTGCAGAAAAAATAGGGTTGTTGTAGTGTTAATTTCCCTTCTATAGACTGGAAATCGCTTAGGGCTGGAGGTATGGACAGGGACGAATTTGTAAAATGCGTATAGGAATGTTCTTTTGAACAATAAGTTGATAGTCCACCTAGAGAGGGGACTATACTGGACCTAATTCTGGAGAATGAGCCCAGTCAGGTCATCAAAGTTTCAGTAGAGGAACATGTGGCGAATAGTGACCACAATTCTGTAAACTTTAGGATAGTAATGGAAAAGGATGAGTGTTGTCCTATGGGTAAGGTGCTGAATTGGGGAAAGGCTAATTACTGCCAAGGATTAGGCAGGAATTGGTAGCTGTTGAGTGGGAGAGGCTGTTCGGGGGTAAATCCACATCTGGCATGTGGAAATCTTTTGAGGAACAGTTGATAAGGCTGCAGGACAGGCATATGCCTGTAAAAAGGAAGGGTAGGAAAAGTTGGATTCAAGAGCCGTGGATAACCAGTGAAATTATGAGTCTAATCAAAAAGAAAAAAGAGGTATACGTAAGGTCCAGGCAGCTACAAACGGATGGAGCACTGGAGGAATATACAGAAAGCAGAAAAGAACTCAAACAGGGAGTTAGAAGGGCAAAAAGGGTTATGAAATGTCCTTGGCAGACAGGATTAAGGAGAATCATAAGGCATTTTATTCATACATTAGGAAGAAGACAGTTGTCAGGGAAAAAAATCGGACCTCTCAGGGACAAAGGAGGGGATTATGCTTAGAACCCAAGGAAGTAGGTGAGATCCTTAACAAATACTTTGTATCAGTATTCACAAAGGAGAGGGACATGTTGAGTGGTAGTGCTCAGAGGATATGTTGACCCATTAGAAAAAAATCTCAATTACAAGGGAGGAAATGTTAGGTTTTTTAGGAAACATTAAGACTGACAAATCCCCAGGGCCTGATGGCGTCTATCCTAGACTGCCCAGGAAGACAAGAGATGAAATTGCTGGGCCTCTGACAGAAATTTTTGTTTCTTCACTGCACACAGGTGAGGTCCCAGAGGATTGCAGGATAGCAAATGCGGTTCCGATATTTAAGAAGGGTAGCAAGGATAACCCAGGTAATTGTAGGCCAGTGAGCTTGACGTCTGTGGTAGGGAAATTGTTGGAGAAGATTCTTAGAGATAGAACGTATACACATTTAGAACTGAATAGTTTCATTAGCGATAGATAGCATGGTTTTAGAACATAGAACATAGAACATTATAGCACAGAACAGGCCCTTCGGCCTTCGATGTTGTGCCGACCAATATAAAAAGCAATGCCCCTCCAAACTAAACCATTCCCTTCTCTTCCATATACTTATCAACTAACCTCTTAAACGCCACCAAACTTGGTGCATCTACAGCCGCTGCAGGCAGGGCATTCCACTCCCGAACCACCCTTTGGGTAAAGAACCTACCTCTGATATCCGTCCTATAACTATCACCCCTTAATTTAAAGCTGTGTCCCCTCGTGCTAGCTTTCTCCATCCTAGGAAAAAGGCTATCACTGTCCACCCTATCTAAACCTCTAATCATCTTATATGTTTTGATTAGGTCCCCTCTTAGCCGCCTCCTTTCTAACGAAACCAACCTCAAATCCCTCAGCCTCTCTTCATAAGACCTGCCCTCCATACCAGGCAACATCCTGGTAAACCTCCTCTGTACCCTCTCCAATGCCTCCACATCTTTCTTATAATGTGGGGACCAGAACTGCACACAATACTCAAGTGCGGCCGCACTAGAGTTTTGTACAGTTGCAACATGGTTT
The DNA here is from genome assembly GCA_024679065.1 of Sphyrna mokarran. Lineage (NCBI taxonomy): Eukaryota > Metazoa > Chordata > Chondrichthyes > Carcharhiniformes > Carcharhinidae > Sphyrna > Sphyrna mokarran. The sequence goes on from JAGIQG010000006.1 coordinate 695,564, forward strand.
TGTATGAGAGAGGTCATGCCTCCCAAATTTAGTTGAGTTGTTTGAGGAGGTGACAAAAACAATTGGCGAGGGAAGGGCCGTGGATGTCGCCTGTATTTAAGAAATACTTAGATGAGCACATGAACAGAATGGGAATGGAGGGGTATAGAAAACTGATTTAAAATAGGGATCATGAGCCTTGGGAATCCCTGGGAAGAGTGTAAATAGATGAAGATATTGATGTACTTGTTTTTATCCTACAGGTGCTTTGGTCCACCTTGTTGTCTAACGAGGGACATACACGCGATGGGTCGTGAGAGGGCTGCTCTTGGATTTTTTTGAGAGTATCCTAGTGCTTCACGTTGTTAGTGTACGCTTGACCTGGACCATTTGATGGGCAACACGACAGCTCAGTGACTATCGCTGTGCTGTGCAGATACATGGATTTGGGCCTGTGTCTGTGGGAGTTTGCGCATTCTCCCCGTGCTTGCGTGGGTTTTCTCCGGGCGCTCCGGTTTCCTCCCACATCCCAAAGATGTGCTCTTAGGCTAATTGGCAAAACAAATTCTCCTTAAATTGTCTCAAATTTGGTTTTTAATCCATAGATCTATAAACATGGACAGGGATCGTGGGTAGAGGTGGGAACATCAGGGTGGCGGCGTGGGCTCGTTGGGCCGAAGGGCCTGTTTCCTGTGCTGTTTTGTTCTTTTTTCTTTGTTCTTTGTATGGATTTTAGTAAAGCGTTTGACAAGGTCCCTCATAGCAGGTTGATGCAAAAGACCAACTCCCATTCTCAGACCAACTCCCATTCTCAGAACATCTGCTGGTAAAATTTTAGCTCAGCCAATGCTTGTGCTAAAACAGATTTTACCTCCTTTTAAGTACCACAACAACATTTTTACTTTGTAGTGGTCAGCAATACTAATGATCTATACTTTTGCGTCCTCGGTAAATTGCTTCAACTTTGGATTAATAATGAACTCTGAAGTACAAAAACCATGTTCCTTTAATGCAAATAAATCAAATTACTTGCCTTATGCAGAGAGTATCGACCAGAAAAATAGAAGCAAAAACCAATTCTGACTATTGATAGGATTTAACCTGAATTTAAATTAGCATTCACAAGCATTAAATTAATCACATTTAAACAGTTTGTTACACATCAAATCCCAGATAAGACCCCAATTCTATTACAGCCCAAAACTTTTACAAAGCATCCTGCAGAGAGACCCAGGGAATTTTAAAGTTATTAACCCTTGTGGCCATAACAAAAGCAAAGAAAGTCTTTACTATTTATATGGCAATAGAAGACTTTTGGATTCCCCTTTAATTTAGCAGCCAGTCTTTTCCCATAACTCTCTTTGTTTCTCTAATGTGTTTCTGAATCATAAAGGATGTAATCACTGGGACTTCACTACCCTGATTTCAAGTGGAATATAAACAGTGTGAAGTACAAGGGACACAAACTTCTTGAAGTGTTTTCAAGAGTACATTTCTAGGCAACAATAATAAGCCCAATGAGACGGAGTGCAATTCTACATTGAATCGTGGGAAATGGAGCTGGAAAAATCAGTGAATTAACAGCAGGAAACCATTTTTACATTGTGATCATCTTAGTACCATTATGGAAAAGGACAAAGTTGGAACAGGAATAGAAGTCCTAAACTGAGGAAGACACGTTTTGTTAAGCTGGGAAATGAGCTGGTGAGAGTGGACTGGATACGGCGACTCAAAGGGAGAACTGTCAAAGCAGAGTGAGACATTCAGAGGCAAGATTTTACAGGCACAGTGTAGATATGTCCCCGCAAAGAAAAAGGCTGGATTGCCAGATCTAGAACTCCTGATTATATAGAAGCATACAGGCCAAGGGAAAACAGGGAAAGAAAACTTCTGACAATCACTAACATCTTTGTACTGCAGAAAGCAGTACATGGGGGAAGGCTAAATGGCAATGAGGGAAGTAAAGAGAAGGTGCAGAAACATTCTGGCAGGGTGTAATTGAAAAAATCCTCAGATGTTTTACCAACATATCAAAAGCAAGGAAATAACTAAGGAAAAAGGTTAGACCAATCAGAAATGTACAAGGTAACTTGTGAGAAAATGCTGAAAATTTCAGCAGATCTGGCAGCGTCTGTAAAGAGAGAAAAGACTGGCTGCTGAAGGACTGGCCTGGGTCGGACGGATTGTAAATCTCTGGGCTGAGAGACCAGCCTGGGTCGGATGGATTGTATATCCCTGGGCTGAGCGACTGGCCTGGGTAGGACGGATTGTATACCCCTGGGCTGAGGGACCGGCCTGGGTCAGATGGATTGTATATCCCTGGGCTGAGCGACTGGCCTGGGTCAGGCAGATTGTATATCCCTGGGTGAGAGACTGGCCTGGGTCGGGCGGATTGTATATCCCTGGGTGAGAGACTGGCCTGGGTCGGGCGGATTGTACATCCCTGGGCTGAGGGACTGGCCTGGGTCGGACAGATTGTATATCCCTGGGTTGAGAGACTGGCCTGGGTCGGATGGATTGTATATCCCTGGGCTGAGCGACTGGCCTGGGTCGGACGGATTGTATATCCCTGGGCTGAGGGACCGGCCTGGGTCAGATGGATTGTATATCCCTGGGTGAGAGACTGGCCTGGGTCGGACGGATTGTATATCCCTGGGTGAGAGACTGGCCTGGGTCGGGCGGATTGTACATCCCTGGGCTGAGGGACTGGCCTGGGTCGGACGGATTGTATATCCCTGGGTTGAGAGACTGGCCTGGGTCGGATGGATTGTATATCCCTGGGCTGAGCGACTGGCCTTGGTCGGACGGATTGTATATCCCTGGCCTGAGGGACTGGCCTGGGTCAGACGGATTGTATATCCCTGGGCTGAGGGACTGGCCTGGGTCGGACGGATTGTATATCCCTGGGCTGAGAGACTGGCCTGGGTCGGACGGATTGTATATCCCTGGGCTGAGGGACTGGCCTGGGTCGGAAGGATTGTATATCCCTGGGCTGAGGGACTGGCCTGGGCCTGACGGATTGTATATCCCTGGGCTGAGGGACCGGCCTGAGTCAGACGGATTGTATATCCCTGGGCTGAGAGACTGGCCTGGGTCGGATGGATTGTATATCCCTGGGCTGAGAGACTGGTCGGATCGGATGGATTGTATATCCCTGGGCTGACAGACTGGTCTGGATCGGATGGATTGTATATCCCTGGGCTGAGCGACTGGCCTGGGTTGAATGGATTGTATATCCCTGGGCCGAGGGACTGGCCTGGGTCGGACGGATTGTATATCCCTGGGCTTAGGGACTGGCCTGGGTCGAATGGATTGTATATCCCTGGCTGCTGAAGGGAGCCAGGGAGGAAATAGGAGATGCTTTCAGAATAATTTTGCAAACCTGCAGTCATGGGGTATAGAGTCATAGAGATTTATAGTTTGGAAACAAGCCCTTCAGCCCACCTTGTCCATGCCACTCTTTTCTTTTAAAATCCTGAAATAATCCCAACTGACCATATTTAATCCATATTCCTCTATACCCGTCGTACCCATGTAACTATCTATATGCTTTCTAAAAGACAAAATTGTACCTGCCTCTACTACTGCCTTTGGCAGCTTATTACAGACACTGTGTGAAAAAATTGCCCCACTGGACCTTTTTGTATCTCTCCCTTCTCACCTCAAACCTATGCCCTTTAGTTTAAGACTCCCCTACTGTGGGAAAAGATATTGATTATCTAGGTGATCTGTGCTCCTCATTATTTAATAGACCTCTATAAGGTCACCCCTCAGCCTTTACGCTTCAGAGAAAAAACTCCCAGTCTATCTTGCCTCTCCTTATAACTCAAACCAACAAGTCTGGGCAGCATCCTAGTAAATCTTTTGTGCAATCTTTCTAGTTTAATAATATCCTTTCTATAATAGGGTGACCAGAATTGTACACAGTATTTCAAGTGTGGCCTTACAAATCTCTTGTACAACTTCAGCAAGACATCCCAACTCCTGTTTCCAGTGCCTGACCAATAAAACCAAGTATGCTGAATGCCTTCTTCACCACTCTATCCACCTGTCATTCCACTTTCAAGGAGTTTTCAAGGACGGCACTGTATCACAGTCTTTAGCACTGCTGTTTCACAGCTCCAGGGACCTGGGTTCGATTCCCAGCTTTGGTCACTGTCTGTGTGGAGTTTGCACATTCTCCTTGTGTCTGCGTGGGTTTTCTCCCAGTGCTCCAGTTTCCTTTCACAGTGCAAAGATGTGTGGGTTAGATTGATTGGCTGTGCTAAAATTGCCCCTTAGTGTCCTGAGATGCACAGGTTAGAGATTAGCAGGTAAATATAGGGGGATAGGGTCTGGGTGGGCAGTTCAGACTTGATGGACCAAATGTTTCTTTCTGCACTGTAGGCTGTCTATGATTCTATGAGCTATGAACCTATATCCCTAGATCTCTTTGCTCTGTAACTTTCCCCACCACCCTACCATTAACTGAGTAAGTCCTGCCCTGGTTCAATCTACCAAAACGCATCATCTTGCATTTGTCTAAATTAAACTCCATCTGCCATGCGTCAGTCCACTGGCCCAATTGATCAAGATCCAGTTGCAATTCTGGATCACCTTCCTTACTGTCCTCACTAGATGGAAGTGATCACCCAGAGGATTGGAAGTCTGCAAATGCTATACCCTGCACTGTGAAAGGAAACTGGAGCACTGGGAGAAAACCCACGCAGACACAAGGAGAATGTGCAAACTCCACACAGACAGTGACCAAAGCTGGGAATCGAACCCAGGTCCCTGGAGCTGTGAAGCTGGGGGCAGTAGTTATAGCTGGGGAAAGGGTAATTATGAGGCCATCAGGAGAGAATTAGGGTGCATAGATTGGACTAGGAAACTACAGGGACTGGGAACATCTGGAATGTGGTGCTTATTCAAGGAGCAGCTGCTGCGAGTCCTTGCTAAGTATGTCCCTGTCAGGCAGGGAGGAAATGGTCGAGTAAGAGAGCCTTGGTGTACGAAAAAAGTTGATTTGCTGGTTAAGAAGAATAGGGAGGCTTATGTCAGGATGAGGCTTAAAGGCTCAGTTAGTGCAATGGATAGCTATAGATTAGCCAGGAAGGAGCTAAAAAGTGAATTGAGGAGAGCTAAGAGGGGACACGAGAAAATGTTGGCTGATAGGATTAAGGAGAATCCTAAAGCTTTCTTTCGATATGTTAAGAATAGAAGATTGGTTAGGGCAAGATTAGGGCCAGTCATAGACAGCAGTGGGAAGTTGAGTGTGGAGCCTGAAGAGATTGGTGAGGCACTGTCAATAGATCCCTGAAAGTAGGCAGTCAAGTGGATAAAGTTGTTAAGAAGGCATATGGAGTCTTAGCTTTTATTGGTAGGGGGATTGAATTTAGGAGCCGCAGCATCATGTTGCAACTGTACAAAACTCTAGTGCGGCCGCACTTGGAGTATTGTGTGCAGTTCTGGTCCACACATTATAAGAAAGATGTGGAGGCATTGGAGAGGGTACAGAGGAAGTTTACCAGGATGTTGCCTGGTATGGAGGGCAGGTCCTATGAAGAGAGTTGAAGGATTTGAGGTTGTTTTCGTTAGAAAGGAGGCGGCTAAGAGGGGATCTTATTGAAGCATATAAGATGATTAGAGGTTTAGATAGGGTGGACAGTGATAGCCTATTTCCTAGGATGGAGAAAGCTAGCACGAGGGGACACAGCTTTAAATTAAGGGGTATGAGTTATAGGACGGATATCAGAGGTAGGTTCTTACTCAAAGAGTGATTAGGGAGTGGAATGCCCTGCCTGCAGCTGTTGTAGATGAGCCAAGTTTGGTGGCGTTTAAGAGGTTAGTTGATAAGTATATGGAAGAGAAGGGAATGATTTAGTTAGGAGGGGCATTGCTTTTTTATTTTGGTCGGCACAACATCGAAGGCCGAAGGGCCTGTTCTGTGCTGTAATGTTCTATGTTCTATGTTCTATGCTATAACTTAATTAACAATGGATTTTAGAAATTTCCTTATGACAAATATAGTTTCCTGCTTTCTGTCTCATAGAACATAGAACATTACAGCCCTCCTTTCTTGAATAAAAGTGTTACATTGGCTATTTTCCAACTGACTAGGATCCATCCAGAATCTAAGGAATTTTGTAAGATTATAATAAATACATCTACTATTTGCACAGCCACTTCTTTTAAAATCCCAGTGTGCAGGTCACCTGGTCCTTGAGACTTGTCAGCCATTTGGTCCAATGACTTTTCCACCACCTATCTCCTTGTGATGGCGATTCCCTCCCTCCTGATCATATTTAGATTTTCAAACACCTTTGGAGAGTTTTCCACAGTGAAGACAGATACACAGGCCAGAATTTTACCAACACGCCTGCTCCAGGTGAGGCTCAGACAACAGCATTCTCCATTGGCCTCAGGTGGTTTTGTACAAAACTGGGGTGGATGTGCCGGTAAAGTCCGCCTAGAATATCTGTTCAATGCCTCTGCCATCTCCTTGTCTCCCATTGTCAATTTCCCAGACTCAATCTCTAGAGGACCAACAGTTAGTTACTGTTAGTTATTCTTTTTCAATTTAAATGGAAAATGTTCCGATCTGTTTTGATATTTCTAGCTGGCTTTCTTTCAGACGCTGCTTTCTCCTTTATTTTTTTCCAGTCATTGTTTGCTGGTTCTTAGAATCTGACCAATCCTCTGACACACGACTAATCTTTGCAGATTTGTACATCGTTTCTTTCTATTAGGTAGATTCTAGATTTGGTACTCGATAAACTGTATCTGAATTTTATATCATTTCATCTTGTGGAGCAGGGCCACGAATTTTAGAGGAATTAGAATGGGATTTGAAAAATACAAGAAATAGATAGGGAGACTTTCCAATGGAACAGCACAGGTGTGATAGGTCCTGAGCTCTCCTGTTTCGTAATTGCAAAGTTGAAGTGCTCTGCTTTGTCTTGTAACAAGTCTGTACTTTGCTGCTTATTACAGTAAGAAGTCTCACACCAGGTTAAAGTCTAACAGGTTTATTTGGAGTACAAGCCACAAGCTTTCAGAACGCTGTTTCTTTGTCAGGTGAGAACATAGAACATAGAACATTACAGCGCAGTACAGGCCCTTCGGCCCTCGATGTTGCGCCGGCCAGTGGACCCTCTAACCTAAACTATTCCAATATCATCCATATGCCTATCCACCGACCATTTGAATGACCCCAAAGTAGGCAAGTCCACAACTGCTGCAGGCAGGGCATTCCACGCCCTCACCACCCTACCAGTGGAGAATTCTGATCAGAAACAGGGCATGTACAGGCACACACAGTTTACAAAATGCTGATTAGAATGTGAATATTTACAGCTAATCTGCTAAATTAATTAATTAATAGAATGTGAGTAAAGATTCACATTCTAATCAGTATTCTGTAAACTGTGTGTGCCTGTACATGCCCTGTTTCTGATCAGAATTCTCCACTCACCTGATGAAGGAACAGCATTCCGAAAACTTGTGTTTACTATCAAATAAACTGGTTGGACTTTAACCTAGTGTTCTGAGACTTCTTATTGTGTGTAGCCTAATCCAACACCGGCATCTCCACATCTTTGTTGCTTATGACAGAGACAATTTTAAAATCTCATTCTTCTCCTGCATCACTGGAGTTTGTTGATTTCTGTACTCAATACAATAGAATAATAATGGTTCTCACAGTTCCCATATGTAGTGTCAATAACAGCTCTCTCCCAGTAATTCAAGCTGCCCCCTTACTTTAATTTTATTAACGTGGATTTCTTTTGAGCACCATCTCCCAGTGGAGCTAAATTTTATACCTCCTAGCAGACTAGCAGTGCTCCCACGCTCAATATCCAACATTTCATATTTCCCAAAATATAAACTGTTTAAAAAACAATGACCTACATAATTGGAAAAGTCAGAAAGACAGCTATTGCAATACAATTATTCCATTTACCAACAAAAGAGAGACATGGTCACATTTCCACTGTACAAGACCTGCATTCTCACATTCATCAACTAGAAATTCTACCCTCACATTAATATTTTACTGACTCTATTCTCACTGCCTAAACTAACAATCCTGTGCCAAGCTCACTTTCACTTCACTCTCCTCAATATCCTGGCTCCCAGTATCCAAATCTATCATTTTCATTCCCTTTTCATGTCTCTCCATGGCCTAGCGCTCCTTATCTGGATAAGTACTACACAAAATTTTACATGGGATTACGTTAAGTGTACAGCATAGAATCAGGCAAATCGGCCTAACTGGTACATGCTATTATTTATGCTTCATTTGAGTTGGGCCCCACAGACGTTTCACTACAATTATGTAGGGCATTGTTGAGGCCACATCTGGAGTATTGTTTAATTATTTGATGATCAGCCATGATCAAAATGAAAGCTGTAACAGGCATGAAGGGCTGAATGGCCTCCTCCTCTTCCTAAAACGGGCAGCGCGGTGGCACAGTAGTTAGCACTGCTGCCTCACTGCACCAGGGATTTGGGTCAAAGAACAAAAGAACAAAGAACAAAACAGCACGGGAAACAGGCCCTTCGGCCCAACGAGCCCGCGCCGCCACCCCGATGTTCCCACCTCTACCCGCGATCCCTGTCCATGTTTATAGATCTATGGATTAAAAACCAAATTTGAGACAATTTAGGGAGAATTTGTTTTGCCAATTAGCCTAAGAGCACATCTTTGGGATGTGGGAGGAAACCGGAGCACCCGGAGAAAACCCACGCAAGCACGGGGAGAATGCGCAAACTCCCACAGACACAGGCCCAAATCCATGTATCTGCACAGCACAGCGATAGTCACTGAGCTGTCGTGTTGCCCATCAAATGGTCCAGGTCAAGCGTACACTAACGACGTGAAGCACTAGGATACTCTCGAAAAAATCCAAGAGCAGTCCTCTCATGACCCATCGCGTGTATGCCCCTCGTTAGACAACAAGGTGGACCAAAGCACCTGTAGGATAAAAACAAGTACATCAATATCATCATCTATTTACACACTTCCCAGGGACTCCCAAGGCTCATGATCCCTATTTTAAATCAGTTTTCTATACCCCTCCATTCCCATTCTGTTCATGTGCCCATCTAAGTATTTCTTAAATAAATCCAGAGTACCTGCCTCCACCACTTTACTTGGCAGCGCATTCCATACCCCCACCACCCTCTGTGTGAAAAAACTCCCTCTAGCATCCAAATTATACCTTACCCCCCTCACCCTAAGCCCGTGACCCCTCGTGCTATTTGAGTCCATCCTAGGAAAAAGCTTAACCCTGTTTACTCTATCTATACCCCTCATAATCTTGTACACCTCTATTAGATCTCCTCTAAGTCTATGTCTTTCGAAGGAAAACAGTCCCAATTTGCCTAATATCTCCTCACAACTCAGACCTTCCATACCAGGCAGCATCCTGGTAAACCTCCTCTGCAGTCTCTCCACAGTCTCCACGTCCTTCCAGTAGTAAGGCGACCAGAACTGGATGCAGTATTCCAAATGAGGTCTAACCAATGTTTTATACAACTGCAACATTAAAGGCCAGCTCTTGTACTCTATACATAGAACATAGAACAATACAGCACAGAACAGGCCCTTCGGCCTTCGATGTTGTGCCGACCAAAATAAAAAGCAATGCCCCTCCAAACTAAACCATTCCCTTCTCTTCCATATACTTATCAATTAACCTCTTAAACGCCACCAAACTTGGCGCATCTACAACAGCTGCAGGCAGGGCATTTCACTCCCTAATCACTCTTTGAGTAAAGAACCTACCTCTGATATCCGTCCTATAACTCATACCCCTTAATTTAAAGCTGTGTCCCCTCGTGCTAGCATTCTCCATCCTAGGAAAAAGGCTATCACTGTCCACCCTATCTAAACCTCTAATCATCTTATATGCTTCAATAAGATCCCCCTTAGCCGCCTCCTTTCTAACGAAAACAACCTCAAATCCTTCAACCTCTCTTCATAGGACCTGCCCTCCATACCAGGCAACATCCTGGTAAACCTCCTCTGTACCCTCTCCAATGCCTCCACATCTTTCTTATAATGTGGCGACCAGAACTGCACACAATACTCCAAGTGCGGCCGCACTATACCCCTCCCTATAAAGGCTAACATACTATATGCTTTCTTCACAATCTTCTCCACTCGCTCTGCCACCTTCAGAGACTTGTTCACCTGCACCCCCAGGTCCCTCTGCGTTTCTATACTCTTAATAGGTCTACCCTTTATCATATACTTCTCCCCTACATTCTTACTCCCGAAATGCATCACCTTGCATTTAGCAGGATTGAATTCCATCTGCCATCTATCTGCCCAAGCTACCCGCCTATCTATGTCCTGCTGCATCACCTGACAATGCTCCTCACTATCCACAAGTCCAGCCATCTTTGTATTGTCAGCAAACTTGCTGATCACTCCACTTACTCCCTCTTCCAAGTCATTTATATATATTACAAATAGAAGAGGTCCCAGTACTGAGCCCTGCGGCACACCACTAGTGACCGACCTCCAGCTAGAAAAACACCCTTCCACTATTACTCTCTGTCTCCTATTACTAAGGCAGTTACTTATCCATCTAGCTACCTGTCCTTGTATCCCATGAGCCTTGAGTCACTGTCTGTGTGGAGATTGCAGTTCTCCCCGTGTCTACATGGGTTTTCTCCAAGTGCTCTGGTTTCCTCCCACAGTCTGAAAGATGTGCTGGTTAGGGTGCATTGACCTGAACAGATGCTGGAGTGTGTCAACTAGGGGAATTTCACAGTAACTACATTGCAGTGTTAATGTAAACCCACTTGTGACTCATAAATAAACTTTGGACCCGATTTTACCAATTAGAGGCTAAGGACTGGATTTGGATGTAAAACAGAACTTCGTCCCAGCATGCCCATACGCTTTCTGCTAGCTCTGATCCGGTCTGCGCTTTGGGAGGGGCTTAGCGCTGCCGGGACGATCAGAGCTCTGAACTGCACATAAGCAGTTTGAGAAAAATCTGAAACAACGCGCCCGAGTGCGAGAAACAAAACAGAGAGCTGGGGGGGGGCGCGGCAGCGGAGAGAGAGAGCGGTGAACCATGATCGGACCCCCCAGGAGGCAGGCCCCTCCAACAGATCACCCCCTCTTCCCCACCATGGCCAGACCACTCCCCCACCCACTGCGATCAGACCTCCTGGGAATGTAGACCCCCACCGTGATCAGAACCATCCCCCCCCCTCCCCCCACCTGGAGGGCAGACCCATCCCCCAACTCCCCACCCCTGAAGAGCACGTCCCCAACCTACCTGGATTGCTGCTCTTTTTCCACCATCCTTCTGACCTGCACTAATTGATGTGGAGATGTCGGCGTTGGACTGGGGTAAACACAGTAAGAAGTCTCACAACACCAGCTTAAAGTCTTGTTGGAAAGTCCTGTTGGAGTTTAACCTGGTGTTGTGAAATTTCTTACTGTGTTTACCCCAGTCCAACACCGACATCTCCACATCAATTAGTGCAGGTCAGAAGGATGGTGGAAAGAGAGCAGCAATCCAGGTAGGTTGGGGGTGTGCTCTGCCGAGAGGGGTACCTGCTTCCTCGATGGGAGGGGAAGGTGGGTGGTTGCTGGGGCGGGGCCTGCCTCCTGGGGGGTGGTGGATTGTGGGAATTGGAGGGTGGGGGGGAATGCCAAGGTGGTTAGCGGGGGTCTGTGAAGGGCATTCAAGAAGGATGGGCTTCAGAGGTTTCCCTGTATAATAGGAATCCATTTCAAATTTTCATTCTGCAGGTTGATAACAGTGCAGATCCAGAACAGATTCCAACACAGTAAAGTGGAGAGTTGGGCACAAGGTTCATTAAGTTGATTTAAATGCGTGCTAATGCATTTAAATCATCGAGCTGCCCGATTGGGGTGTGCACTGGATTCGTGCTCAAATCGGGTGTCGGTAAATGCGTGATCTGCTCGGTTTCGGGTCCAGATCAAATCACAGGCCCAACACCCAAGTTTATCACAATTTGAATTTTTGGTAAAATTGGGCCCAAAAACTTTAACTAGTTTCAGTGAGCCTCCTCTCCTTCGCCACTGCCCCTACCTTCATCCTGTCTTCTTCATTTACCCTCATTCAATTCCTTTTATCCTTGTATTTATTCAGCTTCCCAAAAAATACATCTGGTTCCGATCACAGCTGGTGTTATCTTCTGAGCAAGCTAAATTCCAGAGGAAACTTGTCTCAAGGGTTAAAACCTTTTCTTGGATTAGAGAACAATTCAAGCAGATTGGAGGATGATGATTATGACCCCACTATTTTAAAAGGAGGGTGGGAAAATGAAAAACATTACAGAACAGTTAGCCTAATTTCTTTGTAGAAAAAATGCTAGAACTTATTGTTAATAATGGTTACAGGTCAGATAGAAACAGCAACAGAATTAAACAAAGTCAGCTTGGATTTATGAAAGGGAAATCATGTTTGACAAATCTGTTGGAGTTTTTTGAGGATGTCATTAGTAGAATAGATAAGGGTGAACCATGGCTGTGTGTTTTTGCATCTTCAGAAAGCTTTTGATAAAGTCCTACACAAGAGTTAAGTGCGCAAAATTAAAACGCATGGGGTTTAGGGCGATATATTGTCATAGATTGAGAATTAGTTGGCAGACAGGAAACGGTGAGTAAGAATAAATGAGTCTGTTTCGAAGTATAGATGGTGGCTAGTGGAGTCCCACAGGTACCAGTGCTTAGATTCCACTATTCATAATATAATCAATGATTTGGATGAGAAAATCAAAAGTAATATTCCAAGTTTGCAGCAATTTGGAAATTAGTGGGAATGTGAGTGGTGATGAGGATGTGAAGAGGCTCCAAGTTGAATGAGACAAGTTAAGTGAATGGGGAAATTCATGGCAGATGCGATATAATATCGATAACATAGAACATAGAACATTACAGTGCAGAACAGGCCCTTTGGCCCTCGATATTGCGCCGACCAATTAGGAACAAGCAGTGACCCTCTAACCTAAACCATCCCCCTTTCATCCATAAACTTATCTACTAACCTCTTAAACGCCACCAAACTTGGCGCATCTACAACTGACGCATGCAAGGCATTCCATACCCTTACCACCCTCTGGGTAAAGAACCTACCTCTGACATCTGTCCTAAAACCACCACCCCTTAATTTAAAGCTATGTCCCCTCATGCTAGCTTTCTCCATCCTAGGAAAAAAGCTATCACTGTCCACCCTATCTAAACCTCTAATCATCTTATATGTTTCAATAAGGTCTCCTCTTAGCCGCCTTCTTTCTAACGAAGACAACCTCAAATCCCTCAGCCTCTCTTCATAAGACCTGCCCTCCATACCAGGCAACATCCTGGTAAACCTCCTCTGTACCCTCTCCAATGCCTCCCCATCTTTCTTATAATGTGGGGACCAGAACTGCACACAATACTCCAAGTGCGGCCGCACTAGAGTTTTGTACAGTTGCAACATGACGTCGCGGCTCTGAAATTCAATCCCCCTACCAATAAAAGCCAAGACTCCATTGGTCAATAGAACAACAGAACAATACAGCACAAACAGGCCCTTCGGCCCACGAGTTGCGCCGATCACATCTATACCTACCAATCCACAGACCTATCTATAACCCCCTATCCCATTCGTTCCCATATACTCATCCAGAAGTCTTTTAAAAGACCCCAGCGCGTTTGCCTCTACCACCTCCGACAGCAGCCGATTCCATTCACTCACCACCTTCTGACATCCCCTGTGCATTTGCTTCCCTGCACCTTAAATCTGTGTCCTCTCTTAATGACCATTTCAGCTTGGGGAAATAGCCTCTGAGAGTCCACCCTATCTATTCCTCATGGTATAGACCCTATCTATACCATGGGTGCAGAGGAGGTTTACCAGGATGTTGCCTGGTATGGTGGGAAGGCCTTATGAGGAAAGGCTGAGGGACCTGAGGTTATTTTCATTAGAGAGAAGAAGGTTACACGGTGATCTAATTGAGGCGTATAAAATGATCAAGGGATTGGATAGGGTGGATAGTGAGAGCCTTTTTCCTCGGATGGTGATGACCAACATTTTTTTTAATCTTTCTTACTTTTTTTTTTCTCTGGGTTACTAAAAAGGGGCAAGCATGGGTGTGAGGCCAGCATGTTGTTGCCGGTGTAACATATGGGAGGTCTTGGAGGCTCCTGGTCTCCCAGATGTCCATACCTGTGATCGCTGTGTGGAGCTGCAATCCCTACGGGACCAGGTAAAAGAACTGAAAATGCAGCTTGAGGACCTTCGACTCATTAGGGAGAATGAGGAGATAATTGATAGGAGCTACGGACAAGTAGTCACACCAGGGCAAAGGGGAGAAGGCACATGGGTAACTATTAGGAAGGGGAAACCTCAGGTGATGGGAAGTACACCGGTGAATGTCCCCCTTCAAAATAAGTACTCTTGCCTGAGTACTACTGTGGGGGACAGCTCATCCAAGGGAGGCAGCGGTGGCCAGCTCCCTGGAGCTGAACTAAAACAAAAACCTAAAAAACAGAGCAAAAAGGCAGTGCTTATAGGGGATTCCCTAGTGAGGGGGGCGGACAGGCGTTTTTGTGGACGCAGACGGGAGTCGCGGATGGTGGTATGTCTCCCTGGAGCTGGGATTCAGGATGTCTCTGGACGTGTCCCGGACATCCTGAAAGGGGAGGGTGAGAACATAGAACATAGAACATAGAACAATACAGCACAGAACAGGCCCTTCGGCCTTCGATGTTGTGCCGACCAAAATAAAAAGCAATGCCCCGCCTAACTAAACCATTCCCTTCTCATCCATATACTTATCAACTAACCTCTTAACCGCCACCAAACTTGGCGCATCTACAACAGCTGCAGGCAGGGCATTCCACTCCCTAATCACTCTTTGAGTAAAGAACCTACCTCTGATATCCGTCCTATAACTCATACCCCTTAATTTAAAGCTGTGTCCCCTCGTGCTAGCTTGCTCCATCCTAGGAAAAAGGCTAACACTGTCCACCCTATCTAAACCTCTAATCATCTTATATGCTTCAATAAGATCCCCTCTTAGCCGCCTCCTTTCTAACGTAAACAACCTCAAATCCTTCAACCTCTCTTCATAGGACCTGCCCTCCATACCAGGCAACATCCTAGTACACCTCCTCTGTACCCTCTCCAATGCCTCCACATCTTTCTTATAATGTGGCGACCAGAACTGCACACAATACTCCAAGTGCGGCCGCACTAGAGTTTTGTACAGCTGCAACATGATGCTGCGGCTCCTAAATTCAATCCCCCTACCAATAAAGGCTAAGACTCCATATGCCTTCTTAACAACTTTATCCACTTGACTGCCTACTTTCAGGGATCTATTGACACATACACCAAGATCCTTCTGTTCCTCAACACTATTAAGAGCCCTACCATTAGCCCTATACTCTACACATTTATTGTTCCTGCCAAAGTGCATTACCTCACAATGGAAATGGAGGAACTGGAAGTTGTAGTACATGTAGGTACTACTGACATAGGCAGGAAGAGGGAAGTGGACGTGAAAGAGTGATTAGGGAGTGGAATGCCCTGCCTGCAGCTGTCGTAGATGCGCCAAGTTTGGTGGCGTTTAAGAGGTTAATTGATAAGTATATGGAAGAGAAGGGAATGGTTTAGTTTGGAGGGGCATTGCTTTTTATTTTGGTCGGCACAACATCTAAGGCCGAAGGGCCTGTTCTGTGCTGTATTGTTCTATGTTCTATGAAAAGGGATTATAGGGAACTGGGTAGGCAGCTGAGAGAGAGGAAAGCGAAGGTAGTAATCTCAGGATTGCTGCCTGCGCCTCGGGAGAGTGAGAGCAGGAATAGTATGAGGTGGAGGTTGAATACGTGGCTGAGGGACTGGAGCAGGGGGCAGGGATTCCGGTTCCTGGATCATTGGGACCTCTTTAGGGGCAGGTGTGACCTATACAGCAAAGACGGGTGGCACCTGAATCCCAGGGGGACTATTATCTTGGCGGGAAGATTGGCTAGGGCTACTGGGGGGACTTTAAACTAGAAAGGTTAGTGGGAGGGAATAGTGATGTGGAGACTGGGAGCAAGAAAGTTAGCTCCCAGGTAGGGAAGGACTCTAGGCAGGATGAAAGGCAGGTTAGACGAGTGGGGGAGAAGGGAAATGTCCAGTCTGAGGGACTGAGCTGTGTCTATTTTAATGCCAGGAGTGTAGTAAATAAGGTGGATGAACTTAGGGCGTGGATTGCTGCTTGGGATTGTGATGTGGTGGCCATTACAGAGACTTGGATGTCTCAGGGACAGGACTGGGTACTACAGGTCCCGGGATTCAGATCCTTCAGGAAGGACAGGGAGGGAGGCAAAAGAGGTGGTGGAGTGGCACTGTTGATCAGGGACAGTGTCATGGCTGCAGAGAAGGTGGATACCGAGGAGGGAATAGAACATAGAACATAGAACATAGAACATTACAGCACAGAACAGGCCCTTCGGCCTTCGATGTTGTGCCGACCAAAATAAAAAGCAATGCCCCTCCAACTAAACCATTCCCTTCTCTTCCATATACTTATCAACTAACCTCTTAAACGCCACCAAACTTGGCGCATCTACAACAGCTGCAGGCAGGGCATTCCACTCCCTAATCACTCTTTGAGTAAAGAACCTACCTCTGATATCCGTCCTATAACTCATACCCCTTAATTTAAAGCTGTGTCCCCTCGTGCTAGCTTTAATGTCTACGGAGTCTCTGTGGGTGGAAGTTAGGAATAGCAAAGGGTCGGTGACGTTGCTGGGTGTATTCTATAGGCCGCCCAATAGTGACAGGGAAGTTGGGGTGCAGATAGGGAAACAGATACTGGAGAGATGTAGAAATAACAGAGTTGTTGTGATGGGAGACTTCAATTTCCCAAACATCGACTGGAATATCCCAAGGGTAAGGGGTTTGGATGGGGAGGAGTTTGTTAGGTGTGTTCAGGAGGGTTTCCTGACACAGCACGTGGACAAGCCTACGAGAGGAGAGGCTGTACTGGACCTGGTACTAGCTAATGAACCAGGACAGGTGATGGATCTCTCGGTAGGAGAGCATCTTGGGGATGGAGATCATAACTCCATCCCCAAGATGTGACTTGGACAAGTTGCAGAGCTGGGCCGAGAGGTGGCAAATGGAGTTTAATGTGGAAAAGTGTGAGGTAATGCACTTTGGCAGGAACAATAAATGTGTAGAGTATAGGGCTAATGGGAGGGCTCTTATAGACCTTCCTGGGAATTATAGGCCAGTGAGTTCTTACTTCTGTGGTGGGCAAGGTATTGGAGAAATTATTAGGGATAGGATTTATAGTTATTAGAGAGAATGAATTGATTGGGGATAGTCAGCATGTCGTGAAGGGTAGGTCATGCCTTACTAACCTCATTGAGTTTTTTGAGAAGTGACCAGAGGGTGGATGGGGGTAAGGCGGTTGATGTAGTATATATGGACTTTAGTAAGGCTTTTGATAAGGTGGCCCATGGAAGACTTCTACAGAAAATGCAGATGTGTGGAATAGAGGGTGATTTAGCTAATTGGATTAGAAATTGGCTGGCAGATAGAAGACAGAGGGTGGTGGTTGATGGGAGATATTCATCGTGGAGTTCGGTGACGAGTGGTGTGCCTCAGGGGTCTGTTTTGGGGCCCCTGCTGTTTGTAATTTTTATAAATGATCTGGATGAGGGTATTGAGGGATGGATCAGTAAATTTGCAGATGATACTAAAGTTGGTGGTGTGGTAGATAGTGAAGAGGGGTGTTTAGTTTACAGAGTGACTTGGACAAGTTGCAGAGCTGGGCCGAGAGGTGGCAAATGGAGTTTAATGTGGAAAAGTGTGAGGTAATGCACTTTGGCAGGAACAATAAATGTGTAGAGTATAGGGCTAATGGTAGGGCTCTTAATAGTGTTGAGGAACAGAAGGATCTTGGTGTATGTGTCAATAGATCCCTGAAAGTAGGCAGTCAAGTGGATAAAGTTGTTAAGAAGGCATATGGAGTCTTAGCTTTTATTGGTAGGGGGATTGAATTTAGGAGCCGCAGCATCATGTTGCAGCTGTACAAAACTCTAGTGCGGCCGCACTTGGAGTATTGTGTGCAGTTCTGGTCGCCACATTATAAGAAAGATGTGGAGGCATTGGAGAGGGTACAGAGGAGGTTTACTAGGATGTTGCCTGGTATGGAGGGCAGGTCCTATGAAGAGAGGTTGAAGGATTTGAGGTTGTTTTCGTTAGAAAGGAGGCGGCTAAGGGGGGATCTTATTGAAACATATAAGATAATTAGAGGTTTGGATAGGGTGGACAGTGATAGCCTTTTTCCTAGGATGGAAAAAGCTAGCACGAGGGGACACAGCTTTAAATTAAGGGGTATAGTTATAGGACGGATATCAGAGGTAGGTTCTTTACCCAAAGAGTGATTAGGGAGTGGAATGCCCTGCCTGCACTGTTGTAAAGATGCGCCAAGTTTGGTGCCGTTAAGAGGTTAGTGATAAGTTATGGATGAGAAGGAATGGTTTAGTTAGGAGGGGCATTGCTTTTATTTTGGTCGCCACAACATCGAAGGCCCCCCTAAGGGCCTGTTCTGTGCTGTATTTTCTATTTTCTATGTCTAGTGTTGAAGGAACAGAAGGATCTTGGTGTGTCTCAATAATCCCTTAAAGTAGGCAGTCAAGTGGATAAAGTTGTTAAGAAGGCTTATGAGTCTTAGCTTTTATTGGTAGGGGGATTGAATTTAGGAGCCGCAGCATCATGTTGCAGCTGTACAAAACTCTAGTGCGGCCGCACTTGGAGTATTGTGTGCAGTTCTGGTCGCCACATTATAAGAAAGATGTGGAGGCATTGGAGAGGGTACAGAGGAGGTTTACTAGGATGTTGCCTGGTATGGAGGGCAGGTCCTATGAAGAGAGGTTGAAGGATTTGAAGTTGTTTTCGTTAGAAAGGAGGCGGATAAGGGGGGATCTTATTGAAGCATATAAGATAATTAGAGGTTTGGATAGGGTGGACAGTGATAGCCTTTTTCCTAGGATGGAGAAAGCTAGCACGAGGGGACACAACTTTAAATTAAGGGGTATGAGTTATAGGACGGATATCAGAGGTAGGTTCTTTACTCAAAGAGTGATTAGGGAGTGGAATGCCCTGCCTGCAGCTGTTGTAGATGCGCCAAGTTTGGTGGCGTTTAAGAGGTTAGTTGATAAGTATATGGATGAGAAGGGAATGGTTTAGTTAGGAGGGGCATTGCTTTTTATTTTGGTCGGCACAACATCGAAGGCCGAAGGGCCTGTTCTGTGCTGTATTGTTCTATGTTCTATGTTCTAGTTCTAATTCTATCTCCTTCCCCCTTGCATTGGAAAAGGATAGGATCAGGCAGGCTAGGAAGGTGTTTGTCTGGAATAAGGGGAAATATGAAGACATCAGGCAGATGTTGGGCGAATAAACTGGAAGGAGGTGTTCTTGGGGAAAAGCACAGAAGGAAGGTGGCAGATATTCAAGGAATGCTTGTCTGGAGCTTTGCACGACAACGTTCCGATGAGACAAGGAGGTTTTGGTAGG
>JAGIQG010000006.1:715174-739721 GCA_024679065.1 Sphyrna mokarran
TTTACTAATCCATCCTTCAATACCCTCATCCAGATCATTTATAAAAATTACAAACAGCAGGGGCCCCAAAACAGACCCCTGAGGTACACCACTTGTCACCGAACTCCAAGATGAATATCTCCCCATCAACCACCACCCTCTGTCTTCTATCTGCCAGCCAATTCCTAATCCAATTAGCTAAATCACCCTCTATTCCACACATCTGCATTTTCTGTAGAAGTCTTCCATGGGCCACCTTATCAAACGCCTTACTAAAGTCCATATATACCACATCAACCGCCTTACCCCCATCCACTCTCTAGTCACTTTTTCAAAAAACTCAATGAGGTTAGTAAGGCACGACCTACCCTTCATGAAACCATGCTGACTATCTCCAATCAATTCATACTCTCTAATAACTAAAATCCTATCCCTAATTATTCTCTCCAATACTTTGCCCCCACAGAAGTAGTACTCACTGGCCTATAATTCCCTGGAAGGCTCTCTTCCCCTTCTTGAACAACGGGAACTACATTCGCTATCCTCCAGTCCTCCGGAACCACACCCGTAACCAACGAGGACCTGAAGATCAGAGCCAGAGGCTCTGCAATCTCCTCTCTTGCCTCCCAGAGAATCCTAGGGTAAATCCCGTCCGGCCCACGGGACTTATCCGACTTCAAACCCTCGAGAATATCTAAGCACATCCTCCCTATCTACTTCAATACCTTCCATTTTGCTAACCATGTACCTCAGTGTTCTCCATAACTACATTTACATCACCCTGCGTGAATACCGAAGAGAAATATTTATTCAGTACCTCTCCAATCTCCTCAGGCTCCACGCACAACTTCCCACTGCTGTCTATGACTGGCCCTAATCTTGCCCTAACCAATCTTCTATTCTTAACATATCTAAAGAAAGCTTTAGGATTCTCCTTAATCCTATCAGCCAAAGTCTTCTCGTGTCCCCTCTTAGATCTCCTCAATTCACTCTTTAGCTCCCTCCTTGCTAATCTATAGCTATCCATTGCACTAACTGAGCCTTCAAGCCTCATCCTGACATAAGCCTCCTTTTTCTTTTTAACCAGCAAATCAACTTTTTTCGTACACCAAGGTTCTCTTACTTGACCATTTCCTCCTTGCCTGACAGGGACATACTTATCAAGGATCGCAGCAGCTGCTCGTGATAGCGTCCACATTCCAGGATGTTTCCATCCCTGTAGTTTTCCTAGTACAATCTATAGAACATAGAAATAGAACATTAAGCACAAACAGGCGCTTGTTGGCCTTCGATGTTGTGCCGCCATAATAAAGCAATGCCCCTCCAAACTAAATCTTCCTCCTTCCGTATACTTATCATTAACCTCTTAAAGCACAACTTGGCGCATCTACAACACTGCAGGCAGGGCATTCCACTCCCTAATCACTCTTTGAGTAAAGAACTACCTCTGATTCTCGTCTATAATTCATACCGCCTTAATTTAAAGCGTGTCCCCTCGTGCTAGCTTTCTCCTCCTAGAAAAGGCTATCACTGTTTTTTGTTTTTTGTGGTTGTTGTTCCACGCCTATCTAAACTCTAATCATCTTATATGTTTCATATTATCCCCTTTTAGCCGCTACTTTTCTAACGAAAACAACCTCAAATCCTTCAGCCTCTCTTCATAGGACCTGCCCTCCATACCAGGCAACATCCTGGTAAACCTCCTCTGTACCCTCTCCAATGCCTCCACATCTTTCTTATAATGTGGGGACCAGAACTGCACACAATACTCCAAGTGCGGCCGCACTAGAGTTTTGTACAGTTGCAACATGATGCTGCGGCTCCTAAATTCAATCCCCCTACCAATAAAAGCTAAGACTCCATATGCCTTCTTAACAACTTTATCCACTTGACTGCCTACTTTCAGGGATCTATTGACACATACACCAAGATCCTTCTGTTCCTCAACACTATTAAGAGCCCTACCATTAGCCCTATACTCTACACATTTATTGTTCCTGCCAAAGTGCATTACCTCACACTTTTCCACATTAAACTCCATTTGCCACCTCTCGGCCAGCTCTGCAACTTGTCCAAGTCACTCTGTAAACTATAACACCCCTCTTCACTATCTACCACTCCACCGACTTTAGTGTCATCTGCACATTTACTGACCATCCCTCAATACCCTCATCCGATCATTTATAAAAATTACAAACAGCAGGGCGCCAAAACAGACCCCTGAGGCCACATCGTCACCGAACTCCACGTAATATCTCCCATCACCACCACCCTCTGTCTTCTATCTGCTAGCCAATTCCTAATCCAATTAGCTAAATCCCTCTATTTTTCCACACATCTGCATTTTCTGTAGAAGTCTTCCATGGGCCACCTTATCAAACGCCTTACTAAAGTCCATATATACTACATCAACCGCCTTACCCCCATCCACCTCTCTGTTCACTAATTCTATGCACCCTAATTCTCTCCTGATGGCCTCATAATTACTCTTCCCCCAGCTATAACTACTGCCCCCAGCTACATGCCTATCCCTATCCATCACTAAGGTGAACGTAACCGAATTGTGGTCACTATCACCAAAATGTTCACCAACTTCCAAGCCTAACACCTGGTCTGGCTCATTGCCCAGCGCCAAATCCAATGTAGCCTCACCTCTAGTTGGCCTATCTACATACTGAGTCAAAAAACCTTCCTGCACACTTTGTACGAAAACTGACCCCTCTAACGAGCTAGAGCTATAGCTATTCCAATCAATATTAGTAAAGTTAAAGTCCCCCATAACAATTACCCTATTACTTTCACTCCTGACCAGAATTGACTTTGCAATCCTTTCCTCAACCTCTCTAGAACTTTTAGGAGGTCTATAAAAGACTCCCAACAGGGTGACCTCTCCTTTCCTGTTTCTAATCTCAGCCCATACTACCTCAACAGACAAGTCCTCATCAAACTTCTTCTCTGTCACTGTGATACAGTCTTTGACTAATAATGCCACTGTGAGGGTATTGAAGGATGGATTAGTAAATTTGCAGATGACACCAAAGTCGGTGGAGTGGTAGATAGTGAAGAGGGGTGTTATAGTTTGCAGAGGGACTTGGACAAGTTGCAGAGCTGGGCCGAGAGGTGGCAAATGGAGTTTAATGTGGAAAAGTGTGAGGTAATGCACTATGGCAGAAATAATAAATGTGTAGAGTATAGGGCAAATGGTAGGATTCTTAGTAGTCTAGATGAACAGAGGGATCTTGGTGTGTATGTGCATCGATCCCTGAAAGTAGGCAGTCAGGTCGAGAAGGTTGTTAAGAAGGCATATGGAGTCTTAGCTTTTATTGGTAGGGGATTGAATTTCGGAGCCGCAACGTCATGTTGCAACTGTACAAAACTCAGTGTGGCCACACTTGGAGTATTGTGTGCAGTTCTGGTCCCCACATTATAAGAAAGATGTGGAGGCATTGGAGAGGGTACAGAGGAGGTTTACCAGGATGTTGCCTGGTATGGAGGGCAGGTCTTATGAGGAGAGGCTGAGGGATTTGAGGTTGTTTTCGTTCGAAAGGAGGCGGCTAAGAGGGGACCTAATCGAAACATATAAGATGATTAGAGGTTTAAATAGGGTGGATAGTGATAGCCTTTTTCCTAGGATGGAAATATTTGAAAAAGCTAGCACGAGGGGACACAGCTTTAAATTAAGGGGTGATAGTTATAGGACGGATATCAGAGGTAGGTTCTTTACCCAAAAGGTGGTTCGGGAGTGGAATGCCCTGCCTGCAGCAGTTGTAGATGCGCCAAGTTTTGTGGCGTTTAAGAGGTTAGTTGATAAGTATATGGAAGAGAAGGGAATGGTTTAGTTTGGAGGGGCATTGCTTTTTATATTGGTCGGCGCAACATCGAAGGCTTAAGGGCCTGTTCTGTGATGTAATGTTCTATGTTCTATGTTCTACCCCTTAATTTAAAGCTATGTCCCCTTGTGCTAGCTTTCTCCATTCTAGGAAAAAGGCTATCACTGTCCACCCTATCTAAACCTCTAATCATCTTATATGCTTCAATAAGATCCCCTCTTAGCCGCCTCCTTTCTAACGAAAACAACCTCAAATCCTCAGCCTCTCTTCATAAGACCTGCCCTCCATACCAGGCAACATCCTGGTAAACCTCCTCTGTACCCTCTCCAATGCCCCCACATCTTTCTTATAATGTGGGGACCAGAACTGCACACAATACTCCAAGTGCGGCCGCACTAGAGTTTTGTACAGTTGCAACATGACGTTGCGGCTCCAAAATTCAATCCCCCTACCAATCAAAGCTAAGACTCTGTATGCCTTCTTAACAACCTTATTGACTTGTTTGTCAAAGGATCAAAGCCGAAGGCTCTGCAATCTGCTCTGTAGCCTCCCAGAGAATCCTATCCAGCCCAAGGGACTTATCTATTTTCACATTTTCAAGAATTGCCAACACCTCCTCCTTATGTACCTCAAACCTGTCTCATCTAAAAGCCGGTATCTTAGTATTCTCCTTGAGCTCATTGACTTTTTCTTGCGTGAATACTGATGAAAAATATTTGTTCAGTGCCTCTCCAATCTCTTCAGGCTCCATGCACAACTTCCCACTGCTGTCTCTGACTGGCCCTAATCTTGCCCTAACTAATCTTTTATTCTTGACATACCTATTGAAAGCTTTAGGGTTCTCCTTGATCCTATCTGCCAAAGGCTTCTCATATCTTCTTCTAGCTCTTCTTAACCCTGTCTTAAGCTCCTTTCTAATTAATTTGTAACTCTCCAGTGCCCTAACTGAGCCTTCACACCTCATCTTTACATAAGACTCCTGAAGCAATGAGATTTCATGGGGTCCAGAGTCAATGATGAGGACTCCGAGGCAACTCCCTCCCGACTGTATACCATTGTACTGCCACCTCAGACTGTCCTGTTGATGAGACAGGATGTATCCGGGGATGGTAATGGTAGTGTTTGGGGCATTACTGTAAAGTATGATTTTGTGAGAATGACTATATCAGGCTGTTGCTTGACTAGTCTGTGAATCAGCTCTCTCAATTTTAGCACTAGCCCCCAGATGTTAATAAGGAGGACTTTGCAAGATTGACAAGAATGTTTATTTTGCCATTATCTTTTCCGGTGCCTATGTTGGATGCTGGTGGTCTGTCCAGTTTCATTTCTTTGTTGAAACTTTGTAGCATTTGTTACAACTGAGTGGCTTGCTCAGCCATTTCAAAGGGCAGTTAAGAATCAACCATGTTGCTGTGGGTCTGGAATCACGTATAGGCCAGACCGGGTAAGGATAGAGAGATGCTAGAGAGATGGAGTTTAAAAACAGTGAGGTTATGTTGCAACTATATAGAATGCTGGTGAGGCCATATCTGGAGTGCTGTGTATAGTTTTGGTCTCCTTACTTGAGAAGAGATAGAACATAGAATATAGAACATAGAACATTACAGCACAGAACAGGCCCTTCGGCCTTCGATGTTGCGCCGACCAATATAAAAAGCAATGCCCCTCCAAACTAAACCATTCCCTTCTCTTCCATATACTTATCAACTAACCTCTTAAAACGCCACCAAACTTGGCGCATCTACAACTGCTGCAGGCAGGGCATTCCACTCCCGAACCACCCTTTGGGTAAAGAACCTACCTCTGATATCCGGCCTATAACTATCACCCCTTAATTTAAAGCTGTGTCCCCTCGTGCTAGCTTTTTCCATCCTAGGAAAAAGGCTATCACTGTCCACCCTATCTAAACCTCTAATCATCTTATATGTTTCGATCAGGTCCCCTCTTATCCTCCTCCTTTCTAACGAAAACAACCTCAAATCCCTCAGCCTCTCCTCATAAGACCTGCCCTCCATACCAGGCAACATCCTGGTAAACCTCCTCTGTACCCTCTCCATGCCTCCACATCTTTCTTATAATGTGGGGACCAGAACTGCACACAATACTCCAAGTGCGGCCGCACTAGAGTTTTGTACAGTTGCAACATGACGTTGCGGCTCCGAAATTCAATCCCTCTACCAATAAACGCCAAGACTCCATATGCCTTCCTAACAACCTTCTCGACCTGACTGCCTACTTTCAGGGATCTATGCACATACACACCAAGATCCCGCTGTTCATCTAGACTACTAAGAATCCTACCATTTGCCCTATACTCTACACATTTATTATTTATGCCATAGTGCATTACCTCACACTTTTCCACATTAAATTCCATTTGCCACCTCTCGGCCCAGCTCTGCAACTTGTCCAAGTCCCTCTGCAAACTATAACACCCCTCTTCACTATCTACCACTCCACCGACGTTAGTGTCATCTGCAAATTTACTAATCCATCCTTCAATACCCTCATCCAGATCATTTATAAAAATTACAAACAGCAGGGGCCCCAAAACAGACCCCTGAGGTACACCACTCGTCACCGAACTCCAAGATGAATATCTCCCATCAACCACCACCCTCTGTCTTCTATCTGCTAGCCAATTCCTAACCCAATTAGCTAAATCACCCTCTATCCCATACATCTGCATTTTCTGCAGAAGTCTTCCATGGGCACTGATATACTGGCACTGGTGGGGGTGCAGAGGAGATTCACTAGGTTGATTCCAGAGTTGAGAAAGTTGGTTTATGAGGAGAGACTGAGTAGACTGGGACTATCCTCATTGGATTTCAGAAGAATAAGGGGAGATCTTACAGAAACTTATAAGATTATGAAGAAAATAGATAAGATAGAAGCAGGGAAGTTGTTTCCACTGCAGGTGAAACAAGAACTAGGGGGCATAGCCTCAAAATAAGCAGGGGGGGGGCAGATTTAGGACTGAGTTGAGGAGGAACTTCTTCACACAAAGGGTTGTGAATCTGTGGAATTCCTTGCCCAGTGAAGCAATCAAGGCTCCCTCATTGAATGTTTTTAAGGCAAAAATAGATAAATGTTTGAACAGTAAAGGAATTAAGAGTTATGGTGAGCGGGTGAGTAAATGGAGCTGAGTCCATAAAAAGATCAGCTATGATCTTATTGAATGGCGGAGCAGGATCGAGGGGCCAGATAGTTGACTCCTGCTCCTAGTCCTTATGTTCTTATGACAGTAGATTTCCTTCCCTAAAGGACATTAGTGAACTAGATGGTTTTCCCAACAATCAACAGTGTTCCATGGTCATTAGTAGACTCTTACTTACAAATTTTTAAAGTTGAATTCAAATTCCATTGTCTGCTGTGGTGGGATTTGAACCCAGGTTTCCAGAATATTATTAGTTAATTAATAATTGAGCAATAATACCACAATAATACCATCACCTTCCCCCAATCCAAAACTGCTTTTTGCAGTCCATCTTTTTCCTTTTCCACAACAAAGTTAAATCGTATTGTGTTGTGATCACTAACACTGAAATGATCCCCCATTGCCATTTTAATTAGAATTAGATGCAGCATCATCTAGAAGATCTAGAAGATTGTGTTCAGGGCAGGACTTCAGAATTTGCAGTTGATATAAAGATTGAGAATGTTAACTGTGAAAAGGGTAGTCTTGAAATTAAAAAGAACAAAGACATGTTGTTGGATTGATCAGACAAGTGGCAGAAGAAGTTCAATGTAGAAAAGTGTAAGATGATTCATTTGGCAGAAATAACATGGAGAGACAGTATCAAATAAAGAAAGAAATTCTGCAAGAGATGCAAGAACAGAATCAGTGGACTCAGCTCCACTTACCCACCTGCTCACATAACATAGAACACTACAGCACAAACAGGCCCTTTGGCACACAAGTTGTGCTGATCATATCTATACCTACCAGGCCATAGAACTATCTGTAACTCCCAATCCCATTAAATCCCATGTACTCACCCAGAAGTCTCTTAAAAGACCCCAGCAAGTTCGCCTCTACCACCACTGACGACAACCAATTCCATTCACTCACCACCCTCTGAGTGAAAAACTTACCTCTAATATCTCCTCTGTACTTGCCCCCCAGCACCTTAAACCTGTGTCCTCTCGTAGCCACCATTTCAGCCCTGGGAAATAGCCTCCAAGAATCCACTCTATCTATTCCTCTCAACATCTTAAAAACCTCTATCAGGTTGCCTCTCAACCTTCGTCTCTCCAGGAAGAAAAGACCTAGCTCTCTCAACCTATCTTCATAAGGCATGCTCCCCAATCCAGGCAACATCCTTGTAAATCTCCTCTGCACCCTTTCAATAGCTTCCACATCCTTCCTATAGTGAGGCAACTGCACACAGTACTCCAAGTAACCCTTAATTCCTTTACTGTTCAAAAATTTATCTTTCTTTACCTTAAAAACATTCAATGAGGAAGCCTCAATTGCTTCAGTGGGCAGGGAATTCCACAGATTCACAACCCTTTGTGTGAAAAAGTTCTTCCTCAACTCAGTTGAGGAGAAGGGGAAATCTGCTTCGCCTTACTTTGAGACTCTGCCCCCTAGTTCTAGCTTCACCCACGAGTAGAAACAACTTTCCTACTTCTATCTTATCGATTCCCTTCATAATCTTATATGTTTCTATAAGATCTCCCCTCATTCTTCTGAATTCCAATGAGTATAGCCTCAGTCTACTCAGTCTGTCCTCATAAGTCTCAACTCTGAAATCAACCTAATATGAATCTCCTCTGCACCCCCTCCAGTGCCAATATATCCTTTCTCAGGTAAGGAGACCAAAACTAGAACAGTATTCTAGGTGTGATCTCACCAACACCTTATATAGCTGCAACGTAACCTTGCCGTTTTTAATCCCCTGTCACATTCACACCCCACACACATTAAAGAGCACCCACAGTGATGCGTGTGGGTGGGCAGTCTGTGCTCCCGGATACTCACTGACCCCACACTGTGTGCTGTTTTTTGGACAAGTTGCAGAGCTGGGCCAAGAGGTAGCAAATGGAGTTTAATGCGGAAAAGTGTGAGGTAATTCACTTTGGCAGGAATAATAAATGTGTAGAGTATAGGGCTAATGGTAGAACTCTTAATAGTGTTGATGAATAGAGGAATCTTGGTGTGTATGTGCATAGATCCCTGAAAGTTGGCAATCAAGTCGATAAGAAGGCATACGGAGTCTTGGCTTTTATTGGTAGGGGGATTGAATTTCAGAGCCGCAACGTCATGTTGCAACTGTACAAAACTCTGGTGTGGCCGCACTTGGAGTATTCTGTATAGTTCTGATCCCCACATTATAAGAAAGATAGAACATAGAACATAGAACATAGATGTGGAGGCATTGGAGAGGGTGCAGAGGAGGTTTACCAGGATGTTGCCTGGTATGGAGGGCAGGTCTTATGAGGAGAGGCTGAGGGATTTGAGGTTGTTTTCGTTAGAAAGAAGGCGGCTAAGAGGAGACCTTATTGAAACATATAAGATGATTAGAGGTTTAGATAGAATGGACAGTGATAGCCTTTTTCCTCGGATGGAGAAAGCTAGCACAAGGAGACATAGCTTTAAATTAAGGGGTGGTAGTTATAGGACGGATGTCAGAGGTAGGTTCTTTACCCAGAGGGTGGTAAGGGTATGGAATGTCCTGCCTGCTGCAGTTGTAGATGCGCCAAGTTTGGTGGCATTTAAGAGGTCAGTGGATAGGTTTATGGATGGAAAGGGAATGGTTTAGGTTAGAGGATCATTGCTTTTTTTTAATTGGTCGGCGCAACATCGAAGGCCGAAGGGCCTGTTCTGCGCTGTAATATTCTATGTTCTATGTAAACTCCATCCCTCTGGCAATGAAGGACAAAATTCCATTTGCCTTCTTAATTACTTTAATTACTAATTACAAATAGCACAAGGGGTCATGGGCTTAGGATGAGGAGGTAAAGTATAATTTGGATGCTGGAGGGAGTTTTTTCACACAGAGGGTGGTGGGATATGGAATGCGCTGCCAAGTAAAGTGGTGGAGGCAGGCACTCGAGTTATTTAAGAGATACTTAGATGGGCACATGAACAGAATGGGAATGGAGGGGTGTAGAAAACTGATTTAAAATAGGCATCATGTGCCTTGGGAGTCCCTGGGAAGTGTGTAAATAGATGATGATATTGATGTATTTGTTTTATCTTACAGGTACTTTGGTCCATCTTGTTGTCTAACAAGGGGCATACACGCAATGGGTCATGAGAGGGCTGCTATTTTTCGAGAGTAGCCTAGTGCTTCACGTCGTTCGTGTACGCTTCACCTGGACCATTTGACGGGCAACACGACAGCTCAGTGACTGTGCTGTGCAGATACATGGATTTGGGCCTGTGTCTGTGGGAATTTGCGCATTCTCCCCATGTTTGTGTGGGTTTTCTCCGGGAGCTCCAGTTTCCTCCCACATCCCAAAGATAGGCTCTTAGGCTGATTGGTAGAACAAATTCTCTCTAAATTTGTCTCAAATTTGGTCTCAATGCATAGATCTATAAACATAGACAGGGATCACGGGTAGAAGTGGGAACATTGAGGTGGCGGTGCAGGCTCGTTGGGCTGAAGGGCCTGTTTCATGTGCTTTTTGTTTTTTGTTCTTTGTTCTTTGTACCTGCTGCATCTGCAAACCGACTCCTTAAGATTCCTGCATGAGGACGCCAAGGTCCCTCTGCACAGCAACATGCTGCAATTTTTTACCATTTCAATAATAGCCCATTTTGCTGTTATTCCTACCAAAATGACCTCACATTTACCAATATTATATTCCATCTGCCAGATCCTCGCCCACTCACTTAGATTATCTATATCTCTTTGCAAACTTTCAGTGTCCTCTGTACACTTTGCTCTGCCATTCATCTTAGTGTCATCTGCAAATTTTGACACATTACACTTGGTCCCCAGAACCTTTATGTAAACAATTCTGTCCTAACACTGATCCCTGAGGCACACCACTAGTCACTGATTGCCTACCAGCTAGCACGAGGGGACACAGCTTTAAATTAAGGGGTGATAGTTATAGGACGGATATCAGAGGCAGGTTCTTTACCCAAAGGGTGGTTCGGGAGTGGAATGCCCTGCCTGCAGCGGTTGTAGATGCGCCAAGTTTGGTGGCGTTTAAGAGGTTAGTTGATAAGTATATGGAAGAGAAGGGAATGGTTTAGTTTGGAGGGGCATTGCTTTTTATATTGGTCGGCGCAACATCAAAGGCCGAAGGGCCTGTTCTGTGCTGTAATGTTCTATGTTCTATGTTCTAACCAGAAAAACACCCATTTACCCCCACTCTTTGCTTTCTGTTGGTTAACCAATCCTCTATCCATGCTAATACATTACCCGTTACACCGTGCATCTTTATCTTATGTAGTAGTCTTTGGTGTGGCACCTTGACAAATGCCTTCTGGAAATCTAGATACACCACATCACAGGTTCGCCATTGTTCACTGTATATATAATGTTCTCAAAGAATTCCAGAAAATTAGTCAAACATTACCTTTCCTTCATTTAATCCATGCTGTATCTTTCCAATAGAACATAGAACATAGAACACTACAGCACATACAGGCCCTTCAGCCCACAAGTTGTGCCGAACACATCAAAATCTACCCAGCCATAGACCTATCTATAATCCCCAATCCAACTGGATCCCATATACTCATCCAGAAGTCTTTTAAAAGACCCCAGCGAGTTCGCCTCGACCACCACCGACGGCAGCCAATTCCATTCACTCACCATCCTCTGAGTGAAAAACTTTCCCCTAGCATCCCCTCTGTACTTGCTTCCCTGCACCTTAAATCTGTGCTCTCTCGTCGCGACCATTTCAGCCCTGGGAAATAGTCTCTGAGAGTCCACCCTATCTATTCCTCTCAACATCTTGTAAACCTCTATCAGTTCGCCTCTCAACCTTCGTCTCTCCAGGGAGAACAGTCCCAGCTCCCTCAACCTGTCTTCATAAGGCATGCCTCCCAATCCATGCAACATCCTTGTAAATCTCCTCTGCACCCTTTCAATAGCTTCCACGTCCTTCCTATAGTGAGGCGACCAGAACTGCGCACAGTACTCCAAGTGTGGTCTGACAAGGGTCCTATAAAGCTGCAGCATTACCTCCTGACTCCTGAACTCAATCCCTCGATGAATGAAGGCCAGTACACCGTAAGCTTTCTTAACCACTTCCTCCACCTGGGAGGCCGATTTGAGAGTCTTATGGACCCGGACCCCAAGATCCCTCTGCTCTTCCACACAGCTAAGACTCCTACCTTTGATAGTGTACTCATTCATCCCGTTGGATCTGCCAAAATGGACCACAACACATTTATCCGCGTTGAAGTCCATCTGCCACTTCTCCGCCCAGTCTTGCATCCTGTCAATGTCATGCTGCAACTTTTGACATCCCTCCAGACCATCCACAACACCACCGACCTTCGTGTCATCGGCGAACTTACTCACCCATCCCTCCACTTCCTCATCCAGGTCATTTATGAAAATGACAAACAGCAAGGGTCCTAGAACAGATCCCTGGGGCACTCTACTGGTGACCGAATAGGACAATGTATATCCAGATGTCTTGTGATTTCTTCCTTGATGATAGATTCAAGCATTTTCCCTACTACAGAAGTTAAGCTAACTGACGTATAGTTACCTGACTTTTGTCTACCTACTTTTTTTAAACAGTGGCCTCACATTTGCTGTTTTCCAATCTATAGGAACCACTCTAAAATGCAGTGAATTTTGCTAAATTACCATTAGTCCATCTGCTATTTCTCCCGCCATCTCTTTTAGTATCCTGGCATACATTCCATCAGGACTTTTCGATCTTTAGCCCTATAAACTTGTCCAACATTACTTCTTTCATGATAGTTTCTAGGTTCTCATCTGCCATAGCCTTCCTGTCATCAATTTTTGGCATGTTATTTGTGTCTTTCACTGTGAAGACTGACACAAAATACCTTTTCAATGTCTCAGTCATTTTCTCATTTCCAGTTATTAGAGTCAGAGGTTTACAGCATGGAAACAGGCCATTTGGCCAAATTGTCCATGCCACTTTTTTTTAAAACCCCTAAGCTAATCCCATTGCTAATAAGCTAATAACATTGGAACAGTTTAGGTTAAAGGGTCATTAAATTGGTTCCACTGGTCAGTGCAACATCAAGGGCCTGTACTGCGCTGTAATGTTCTATGTTCTATAATCCCAATTGCCCACATTTGGCCCATATCCCTCAATACCCATCGTACCCATGTAACCATCTAAATGCTTTTTAGGTGTGGCAACAATAATTTCTCCCTCAATATCAACAAAACAAAGGAGATTGTCATCGACTTGAGGAAGCATAAAAGAGAACGTGCCCCTGTCTACATCAACAGGGATGAAGTAGTAAGCGTCAAGAGCTTCAAGTTTTTAGGAGTCCAGATCACCAACAATCTGGTCCCCCCATGCTGACATTATAGTTAAGAAAGCCCACTAATGCCTTGACATTCTCAGGAGACTAAGGAAATTTGGTGTGTCAGCTACAACCCTCACCAGCTTTTATAGGTGCACCATAAAAGCATTCTTTCTGGTTGTATCACAGCTTGGTATAGCT
This sequence comes from Sphyrna mokarran, assembly GCA_024679065.1. Taxonomy (NCBI): domain Eukaryota; kingdom Metazoa; phylum Chordata; class Chondrichthyes; order Carcharhiniformes; family Carcharhinidae; genus Sphyrna; species Sphyrna mokarran. The sequence goes on from JAGIQG010000006.1 coordinate 728,606, forward strand.
CCTGCTCTGACCAAGACTGCAAGGAACTACAAAAGATTGTGAATGTAGCCCAATTCATCACACAAATCAGCCTCCCATCCATTGACTCTGTCTATGCTTCCCACTGTATTGGCAAAACAGCCAGCATAATCAAGGATCCCATACATCCTGGACATTCTCTCTTCCATCTTCTTCCTTCGGGAAAATGATACAAAAGTCTGAGGTCACATACCAACTGACTCAAGCTTCTTCTCTGCTGCTATCAGACTTTTGAATGGACTTACCTTGTATTGAATTAAATTGATCTTTCTCTACATCTAGCTATGACTATAACACTAGATTCTGCACTCTCTCGTTTCCTTCTCTATGAACGGTATGTTTGTCTGTATGGTGCACAAGAAACATTGCTTTTCACTGTATGTTAATACACGTGACAATAATAAATGAAATCAAATCAAATTTTAATTTTTGGGCCAGATCTATCATTATCCATAGCTATCTTAAAACCAATGGAATTATGGTCACTGGTCCCAAAGTGATCTCTCACTAACACTTTACACTCAACAAGTTCTCTCTACCCAAGCTCCTAATGCTATTGCTGTTTCAGTTAATGTTGGGGAAAGTTAATGCCCTACTATTCCCAACATATTTTCCTTGGAGCTACCTATAATCTCCTTACATATTTGCTCTCGATTTCCTGCTAAGTATTTGGGGACCTGTAGTACCACCATATCAAAATGATCTCTCCCTTCTCATTTTTCAGTTCTACCCATATAGACTTAGTGGCTGAACCTTCGCATATATCCCCTCTCAGTAGTGCTGTAATGTTTTCCCTATTCAAAAACATAACTCCTCTTCCTTCCTTACCTCCTGTTCAATCTTTCCTGTAGCATCTATTCCCAGGAACATTGAGCTGCCAGTCCTGTCCTTCCCTTAGCCATGTTTCAGCACTTGCTATAATATCCCAGGCCTATGTATCCATCCATGCTGTAAGTTCATATGCCTTACCCGTCAGACCTCTTACACTGAAATAAATGAAGTTGAATCTAGACTTCTAGAATGAGAGAATGAATAGACTGGGCCTGTACTCATTGGAGTTTAGAAGGCTGAGGGGGGATCTTATAGAGACATATAAGATAATGAAAGGGCTAGATAGGATAGAGGTAGAGAGAATCTTTCCACTTAGAAAGGATAGCAGAACTAGAGGGCACAGCCTCAAAATATGGGGGGAGGGGGTGCAGTTTAGATCAGAGTTGAGGAGGAATTTCTTCATTCAAATGATGGTGAATCTCTGGAATTCTCTGCCCATTGAAGTGGTAGAGGCTACCTTGTTGAATATATTTAAGTCACGGCTTGATAGGTTTCTGATAGACAAGGGAATTAAGGGTTATGGGGAGAAAGCGGGAAAGTGGAACTGATCCACTTCAGATCAGTCATGATCTTATTAAATGGCAGGACAGGCTCGAAGGGCTGGATGGTCTACTCCTGCTCCTATTTCTTATGTTCTTATGTTCCCTTGCTCTCCTCTCAGCTTTCTCAGACCATCTGTCCAATCATGTTTTATACACTGTCCCTGTGTTTTATTTCTCTGAGCCTTACTGGGCCCAATGAGTTCTCCATAGTCTCGGTATTCAGTACTTTCTAATATTTGTCTTTGGTTCTCTGCCTTCTACTTTTCTTTTTACAGCCTTTTGTTTCTGGCCCCACTTTATTTCCCTCTGACTTCCCGCATCAGTTCCCACCTCCCTTCATATTAGATGAAACCTTCCCAATAGCATTAGTAAACACTCCCCCAGGACATTGGTTCCAGTCCTGCCCAAGTGCAGACTGTCCAATTTGTTGAATAAACTAGGACTGTTTTCACTGGAAAGGGAGAGGCTGAGGGGAAACCTGATAGATGCCTCGAAAATTAGGAGAGACATAGACATGGTGGATAGTCAGAGGCTTTTTCCATGGATAGAAGCATCAATTACAAAGCGGCACAGATTCAATGTGAGAGGGAGTTTAATGGACATGGGGGAAGTTTTTCTCGCAGAGAGAGTGCTGGATGTTTGGAATGTGCCACCACCAGGAGTGGTGGTAGAAGCAACATTTAACATTAGCAACATTTAAGAGGCATCTGGATGATTGCACAAATAGGGAGGGATTTAAAGGGATAAGACCAAAGAACAAAGAAAAAGAAAATTCCAGCACAGGAACAGGCCCTTGGCCCTCCAAGCCTGCACCGACCATGCTGCCTGACTTAACTAAAGCCCCCTAACCTTCCAGGAGCCATATCCCTCTATTCCCATCCTTTTCATGTACTTGTCAAGATGCCCCTTAAATGTCGCTACTGTATTCGCTTCCACTACCTCCCCCCAGCAGCAAGTTCCAGACACCCACTGCCTTCTGTATAAAAAAATCTGCCTCATACATCTCCTTTAAATCTTGCCCCTCTCACCTTAAACTTATGACCCCTAGTAATTGACTCTTCCACTCCGCAAAAAGTTTCTAACTATCCATTCTGTCCATGCCCATCATAATCTTGTAGGCTCCTATCAAGTCGCTCCTCAACCTCTGTCGCTCCAGTGAGAGCAAACCAAGTTTCTCCAACCTCTCCTCATAGCTAATGGCTTCCATAGCAGGCAACATCCTGGTAAATGTTTTCTGTACTCTCTCCAAAGCCTTCACATCGTTCTGATAGTGTGGCAACCAGAATTGAACACTATATTCCAGGTGCGGCCTAACTAAGGTTCTACAAAGCTGTCAATTTTTAAACTCAATGCCCCGGCCGATGAAGGTCAGCATGCCGTATGCCTTCTTGACTACCTTCTCCACCTGTGTTGCCACTTTCAGCAACCTGTGTACCTGTATACTCAGATCCCTCTGCCTACCAATACTCCTAAGGGCTGAAGGTTTACTTTGGGCATCATGGTCAGTACAGGCTTGGAGAGCAAAAAGGCCCTATTCCTGTGCTGCACTTTTATTTGTTCTTAAAAAGCCCTGAACAGTATCTAAAACCATAGGATGCAAAGTAAATCAGGAGATAATCCGGGTTGGTAAACAAGGCAGCACTTTAATTACAGGGGCTTTAATTTTCACGTGGATTGGTAAATTCAAATTGTCGGAGTTCCACTTCTGGTGAAAGGGATCAAAGGATATGGGGGGGAAGATGGGATCAGAGATTGAGTTAGATGCTCAGCCGTGGTTATAACGAATGACAGAACAGGTTTGAAGAGCTGAATGGCCTCCTCCTGTTCTTGTTTTCTAGTTTCTATGTAGTCCTTTATCTTCTTGCGCCCCCTTTGTCCTCTTGCGCAGGCTGTGGCACTGACCAATGTGGCCACTGTCTCTCTAGACAGGCTCTTACTGAAGGCTTTGCTGCCTTCTTGAGGCTATATAGTTACCCATCTCTCCTCCAAGGCATCCAGATTATGGGTGAGAGATCCCCTTCATGAATTAAGGAACAGGTTTCTTTCTTGCCATCCTCCTAGTTTGAATCAAAGCAAATGTTGTGAGGTTTTTTTAAATGCAGCATCCTCTTCATTAAATGCTCAGATGACCCAGGGGCAGGTGAATCAAATGCTTCATTTCTCAGACATAGTGGAACAATTGCTTTTTAACATCCTATAAATGCCAGAGGTGGTGGGAATCATACCGATTTTCACCTCAAGAGTGACACTGTTTAGATTCTCCGATCTTGTCCACAGCTGGGGTTCTCCAGTCTTGCTGCTGTGAATTGAGATTTAGCTGAACCCGATTTTTCCATTCTTACTGGCAGTGATCGCAGGATGAACAACATCGCAGAGTTCTGTAGAGTTTTAACGAAAATTCCACCTGATGTTACTTTCCCACTCTGTCCCTAGCTCTTCTCACTATCTATTTTCCCTCTCACTGATTTGATTCCTGCCATTCCCAATGATATATTCATTGGTTCCACTCACATTCAGGCACTCTGCACAATGGTGATTATTTCATTAGCTCTTTCCCTGATGTTGGAGTCCAGCCCAATCTGCTCCCCAGGGTGTGTCAACTGTACCAGTAACTCGGTGCTGACACTTCATTCTTCGCCTAGTGTTCGCACAAACACAAGGAAACCTCCTGATCCTGCTTCAACTCCAAAACCACAGCAAACTCGTGTCAGGACTAAGTTCAGATCCAAGTTTTCACTCCTTCAATTTCTGGTAAGTTTTTCTTTTTGTTTGATTTGACGGATTTCAGAAACTATTCGAATCTCTATGAATTTGAGCTTCCAGTCAATGGAATTCAGTCAGAATCTGATCAGAGAACGGTTTTAGTTTTGTGCCTGGTCTCAATCTCTGACTGCTGCCTAATAGCCAATTTACTGACTCCAGCCACATGGTTCAGTTTCTAAAAAAAACTAAATGCTTCAACGCAACACAAAGTAACAAAAAATAGAAAAATGCAAAAAAAATCACCAATCTTGCCAATAAGATATAAAGAATAATAGTGAATGATGTTCAGAGAGTAACTGAACAACAAGGAGTTGGAGTAAAACTTACAACATTGTAAGAGATATCAAGGGCAATACAATCTCTTAAATCTAAGAAATATAGAAATGGCAGATCCGTTGCTTAATTTCTTTGCCTCAGTAGAGGCAAAGAAGAGGAAGAGGTTAACACATCAGACATCCCAAAGAAACTAATGTGGAACAGAGACAGGAACTCACCAAAATGATAACATAATTCCAGTAATGAAGATAAACATGTCCATAAAGTCTGAAAAATCCCAATGATGAAATAGTTTCCATTGTTAGTGCCCAAGGGAAGTTGGTGAGAACATTGTAGAAGCTCTAATCATAATTTTCCAAAATGTTACAGATTTAGATACTAATGCTAAAGGTTGGAACCTCAGCTGCTCAATCTTTTATTTTAGAAAGACGAGAGGGAAACAGTGAATTATAGACCAATTAAACTGAGGGGCGGGATTTTCCAGCCTTGTTCACTCTGAAAAGGAAGATCCTGCCAAGGTCAACAGACCGTTCCATGATCCAGTCCTCACCCACTCCGATTCCCGTGGTGGGCACAATGAGAGAATTCACCCAGGAAATGTCTGGAGTCTGTGGTGAGGGATAGAGTAATGGACATTTTCAGCTGAGTAGAAACAATCAATATAGATTTGTAATTTGTAGGCTATACCCGACCAAACTGAAGTTTTTGAAGAGATGACAGAAGGAGTGGCCAGAAGAATACTCTAAGAATATTATAGCATATGGATTTGCAGACAGTTGATAAAATTCTTTATAAAAGACTGTTAGTTAAAATTCTGAAATGCAATTTATTGACCTGTTTAATAAAAATTGTCAGAAAGTTTATTTATATGTCTTATAAGGAGGCTTGTATTAACACTGCAATAAAGTTACCATGAAAATCCTTAGTTTCTGACACCTATTGAGATACACTAAAGAATCCTAACAAGCATGTTTTCGGTCTGTGGGATGAAACCAGAGCACCCTGAGGAAACCTACACAAATATGGAGAGAACATGCAAACTCCACACAGGCAGTGACCTGAGGCTGGAATTGAACCCAGGTCCCTGGTGCTGTGAGGCAGCAGTTCTAATGACTGTGCTACATACTGCCCTGTCAGGCAACTAAAAGTAGATAGAAAGGGCAGGTATTCTAATTGTTAGGGCATAACTTGTGATATCCTTTAAAGATCTGTGTTGGGGTCTCAGCTATTTGTAATACTTATTAACAATCAGATAATAGAGTTGAAAAGTATTGCAAAGAATTGTAAACAATGTAGACAGAAGCATAAAATTACAGAGAGATATTTGATGGATTAAGTGAATTTAGTGCAAAACTTTGGCAAATAGATTGAAATCCATGCAAGTGTGAGGTCACTTACTTCTGATCTGAAAATAATAGAACTGCTGAAATAGTGAGAAATTAGAAATAGCTCAATGAGACCTGGCGGTTCAAATACATAGAGCAGATAAAATATATTAAATAGGAACAGAAAATCATCAAAAAGGCTCATGAAATTCTGCCTTAATGTTCAGAGGAATAGAATACATGTGGATACAAAATATAGGCAGAAAAATCAAAACCTGAGATAAGCTACTCAAAATATTGAAAGAAAGAATAAAGAACAAAAAATACAACACAGGAACAGGCCCTTTGGTCCTCCAAGCCTGCACTGATCATGCTGCCCAACTTAACTAAAACTCCCTATGCTTCTGGAGACCTATTATCTCTCTATTTCTATCCTATTCATATACTTCTCAAGACGTTCCTTATAAGTCACTACTATATCCGCTTCCACTACCTTCCCCAACAACAGGTTCCAGGGATCCACCGCCCTCTGAGTGAAAAATCTGCCTCGTACATTTCCTTTAAACCTTGCCCCTCATACCTTAAACCTAGTCATTGACTCTTCCACCCTGGGAAAAACCTTCTGACTATCCACTCTGTCCATGCCTCTCATAATCTTATAGACTTCTATCAGGTCTCCCCTCAATCTCTATCGTTCCACTGAGAACAAACCAAATTTCTCCAACCTCTCCTCATAGCTAATGCCCTCCATACCAGGCAGCATCCTGGTAAATCTTTTCTGTACTTCTCTAAAGTCTCCACATCCTTCTGGTAATAGAACATAGAACATAGAACAATACAGCACAAACAGGCCCTTCAGCCCACGAGTTGCGCCGATCACATCTACCAATCCACAGACCTATCTATAACCCCCTATCCTATTCTTTTCCATATACTCATCCAGAAGTCTCTTAAAAGACCCCAGTGAGTTTGCCTCAACAACCTCCGACGGCAGTCGGTTCCATTCACTCACCACCCTCTGAGTGAAAAACCTACCCCTGACATCTCCTTTGTATTTGCTTCCCTGCACCTTAAATCTGTGTCCTCTCGCAGTGACCATTTCAGCTCGGGGAAATAGTCTCTGAGAGTCCACCCTATCTATTCCTCTCAACATTTTATAAACCTCTATCAGGTCGCCTCTCAACCTACGTCTCTCCAGTGAGAAGAGTCCCAGCTCCCTCAACCTATCTTCATAAGGCCTGCCTCCCAATCCAGGCAGTATCCTTGTAAATCTCTCTGAACCCTCTCAATAGCCTCAACATCCTTCCTATAATGAGGCGACCAGAACTGCGCACAATACTCCAAGTGGGGTCTGACAAGAGTCTTATAGAGCTGCATCATTACCTCCTGACTCCGAAACTCTATTCCTCGATTAATGAAGGCCAGTACACCGTACGCCTTCTTGACCACTTCCTCCACCTGTGAGGCCGATTTAAGAGTCCCATGGACCCGGACCCCGAGATCCTTCTGCTCTACAACACAACTAAGACTCCTATCCCTTATATTGTACTTCTTCATCCCATTATTCCTGCCAAAATGGACCACTACACATTTATCTGCGTTGAAGTCCATCTGCCACTTCTCCGCCCAGTCTTGCATCCTGTCTATGTCCCACTGCAACTTTTGGCATCCCTCCAGACCATCCACAACACCACCGACCTTTGTATCGTCGGCGAACTTGCTAACCCATCCCTCCACTTCCTCATCCAGGTCATTTATGAAAATGACAAACAGCAGGGGTCCCAGAACAGATCCCTGGGGCACTCCACTGGTTACCGACCTCCATGCAGAACAAGACCCATCCACAACCACTCTCTGCCTTCTGCCGGCAAGCCAGTTCTGGATCCACGAGGCCAAAGCCCCTTGGATCCCATGCCCTCTCACCTTCTCCAGAAGCCTTGCATGTGGGACCTTATCAAACGCCTTACTAAAGTCCATGTACACTACGTCCACCGCCCTTCCTTCGTCAATGTGTTCAGTCACATTTTCGAAGAACTCAACTAGGCTCGTAAGGCATGACCTGCCCTTGACAAAACCATGCTGACTATTTCTAATCAGTCCAAACTTCTCCAAATGTTCATATATCTTATCCCTCAGAAGCCTCTCCATCAGCTTACCAACCACTGAAGTCAAACTCACCGGTCGGTAATTTCCTGGACTATCCCTGTTCCCTTTCTTAAAGATAGGAACCACATCCGCAATCCTCCAATCCTCCGGAACCTCTCCCGTTTCCATGGATGACGCAAAGATCATCGCCAGGGGCTCTGCAACCACTTCCCTCACCTCCCACAATAACCTGGGTACATAGAACATAGAACATTTCAGCGCAGAACAGGCCCTTTGGCCTTCGATGTTACGCCGACCAATTAGGAAAAAGCAATGACCCTACAACCTAAACCATTCCCTTTTTGTCCATAAACTTATCCACTAACCTCTTAAATGCCACCAAACTTGGTGCATCTACAACTGCCACAGGCAGGGCATTCCATACCCTAACCACCCTCTAGGTAAAGAACCTATCTCTGATATCTGTCCTATAACTACCACCCCTTAATTTAAAGCTATGTCCCCTCATGCTAGCTTTCTCCATCCTAGGAAAAAGGCTGTCACTGTCCACCCTATCTAAACCTCTAATCATCTTATATGTTTCAATAAGGTCTCCTCTTAGCCGCCTTCTTTCTAACGAAAACAACCTCAAATCCCTCAGCCTCTCTTCATAAGACCTTCCCTCCATACCAGGCAACATCCTGGTAAACCTCCTCTGTACCCTCTCCAATGCCTCCACATCTTTCTTATAATGTGGGGACCAGAACTGCACACAATAATCCAAGTGCGGCCGCACTAGAGTTTTGTACAGTTGCAACATGACGTTGCGGCTCCGAAATTCAATCCCCCTACCAATAAAAGCTAAGACTCCGTATGCTTCTTAACAACCTTATCGACTTGATTGCCAACTTTCAGGGATCTATGCACATATACACCGAGATCCCTCTGTTCTCCAACACTATTAAGAGTCCTACCATTAGCCCTGTACTCTACACATTTGTTATTCCTGCCAAAGTGAATTACCTCACACTTTTCTGCATTAAACTCCATTTGCCACCTCTCGTCCCAGCTCTGCAACTTGTCCAAGTCTCTCTGCAAACTATAACACCCCTCTTCACTATCTACCACTCCTCCGACTTTGGTGTCATCCGCAAATTTACTAATTCATCCCTCAATACCCTCATCCAGATCATTTATAAAAAGTACAAACAGCAGGGGCCCCAAAACAGATCCCTGAGGTACTCCACTAGTAACCGAACTCCACGATGAATATCTTCCATCAACCACTACCCTCTGTCTTCTATCTGCTAGCCAATTCCTAATCCAATTAGCTAAATCACCCTCTATCCCATACATCTGCAGTTTCTGCAGAAGTCTTCCATGGGCCACCTTATCAAACGCCTTACTAAAGTCCATATATACCACATCAACTGCCTTACCCCCATCCACCTCTTTGGTCACTTTTTCAAAAAACTCAATAAGGTTAGTAACGCACGACCTACCCTTCACAAAACCATGCTGACTATCTCCAATCAATTCATTTCTCTCTAAAGAACTATAAATCCTATCCCTAATAATTCTCTCCAATACTTTGCCCACAACAGAAGTAAGACTCACCGGCCTATAATTCCCCGGAAATTCTCTCTTCCCCTTCTTGAACAATGGGACCACATTCGCTATCCTCCAGTCTTCCGGCACTATATGCGTAACCAACGACGACCTGAAGAACAGAGCCAGAGGCTCTGCAATCGCCTCTCTTGCTTCCCAGAGAATCTTAGGGTAAATCCCGTCTGGCCCAGGGAACTTATCTATCTTCAAACCCTCAAGAATATCTAGCACATCCTCCTTATCTACTTCAATACTTTCCAGTTTGCAACCCTGTATCCCAGTGTTCTCCACAACTACATTTACATCTCCCTGCGTGAATACCGAAGAGAAATATTTGTTCAGTGCCTCTCCAATCTCTTCAGGCTCCACGCACAACTCCACTGCTGTCTCTGACTGGCCCTAATCTTGCCCCTAACCAATCTTCTATTCTTAACATATCTAAAGAAAGCTTTAGGATTCTCCTTGATCCTATCAGCCAAAGTCTTCTCGTGTCCCTTTTAGCTCTCCTCAACTCACTCTTTAGCTCCTTCCTGGCTAATCTATAGCTATCCAGTGCACTAACTGAGCTTCAAGCCTCATCCTGACATAAGCCTCCTTTTTCCTTTTAACCAGCAAATTAACTTTTTTAGTACACCAAGGTTCCCTTACTCGACCATTTCCTCCTTGCCTGACAGGGACATACTTATCAAAGACTCGCAGCAGCTGCTCCTTGAATAAGCTCCACATTCCAGATGTTCCCAGTCCCTGTAGTTTCCTAGTCCAACCTATGCACCCTAATTCCCTCCTTATGGCCTCATAATTACCATTCCCCCAGCTATAACTACTGCCCCCATCTTCATGCCTATCCCTATCCATGACTAAGGTGAACATAACAGAATTGTGGTCACTATCACCAAAATGTTCACCAACTTACAAGCCTAACACCTGGTCTGGCTCATTGCCCAGCACCAAATCCAATGTAGCCTCACCTCTAGTTGGCCTATCTACATACTGAGTCAAAAAACCTTCCTGCACACTTTGTACGAAAACTGACCCCTCTAACGAGCTAGAGCTATAGCTATTCCAATCAATATTAGTAAAGTTAAAGTCCCCCATAACAATTAACCTATTACTTTCACTCCTGTCCAGAATTGACTTTGCAATCCTTTCCTCTACCTCTCTAGAACTTTTAGGAGGTCTATAAAAGACTCCCAACAGGGTGACCTCTCCTTTCCTGTTTCTAATCTCAGCCCATACTACCTCAACAGACAAGTCCTCATCACACTTTCCCCTTGTTTTTCCCTTGTAGCCTAGCTTTCCCATCCTAGGAAATTAGAGCTATCACTGTCCACCCATCTAACCTCTAACCATCTTATATGTTTCGATTAGGTCCCCTCTTAGCCGCCTCCTTTCTAATGAAAACAACCTCAAATGCCTCAGCCTCTCTTCATAAGACCTGCCCTCCATACCAGGCAACATCCTGGTAAACCTCCTCTGTACCCTCTCCAATGCCTCCACATCTTTCTCATAATGTGGGGACCAGAACTGCACACAATACTCCAAGGGCGGCCGCACTAGAGTTTTGTACAGTTGCAACATGACGTTGCGGCTCCGCAATTCAATCCCTCTACCAATAAAAGCCAAGACTCCATATGCCTTCCTAACAACCCCTCGAGGGAATGCAACGGG